>MU755218.1:39813-74574 GCA_026770625.1 Nicotiana glauca
CTTATTTATCCGATTTTAATACATGTTGAACCTATGTGCAAATTGTAACATTGAGCCGCTTTTATTATTATTATTATTTTACAGAGAATTGCAACGTTATGAAAATGTATCTCGAACCACGTCACAATTAATGTACCCGTGGTCGTCAACACATTTCGACTCCGTTGAGATTTGGATTTGAGTCACATCAATGTACACCCATGTTTAAGAAAGTAAATTATTAAAAGCGCGCCTAAAGCAGCTAGCGTATTATTATTTTTGAGAAGGCCGTGAAATCTTGCTAAACGGCCCATCCGAAGTCTAATTAATTATTAACCGTTTATTGAGGGCCCCTCAACTTGTGCGTTTTATTTGGCGAGGCTCATCTCTTTTATTTAAAAAAGGATAATCCTAGGGTGACTACATTTTTTCTATTTAAGTCCGTCTCTAAAATAAAAGAGAAAAATCCTAGTTAATTACATGCTTGAGACAAATGTTAACGAAAAGGAATATTACTAACTTGAAAATACAAATAAAATATAGAATTGACAAAGAATATTCTCAAAAGGAAACTAATTATCCTATAACTAGTTTAACTCACATTGTTAGATGAATTGAACCATTGGAATTATTTGTTTACAACTAATTCAAATCAAAATCAAAATCAACCTTGATTACTAATGCTTGCGAAAGTTTGTTAAACTTAATCACTAACTCATCTTGCTTGAACTCAACTCATGCCTATTGGATTATTGACTTTAACGATTAGTACTACGATCCTAACTTCAAGTAAGTGGGCCTACGAATTATATGAAATTACTAACCATTTTTATTTCCGTCTAAAATTGGCAGAACTAGACCTATCTGGCACTTACCTTTTTGAACCAACCAAGCCCCCTTTTAACAAATAAAGACTGACCAAACCAAACCATAATGCCTAGTTCACAAAAATTAGTTCAAATTCAAGCCTTAGCTACATATTCACGATTAACCTACTATTTCAGATTAATGTCGGCTCCAACTGTGATTACCTAAACTCGTTCAATTCCAACCACTCAATACACTTATTTAAAATGAGATAGAATTCTAACTATCATGCATTTGGAACTGCTAATAATTTACAAATTGCAGTTTACGAATAAAAGAAAACAATTGTAGTCAAGTATGAATTCCACAGTTCATATTCTTCATTTAATTACAAAGATAGACTATACAACTACCTATCACTTGACTATTAAACTATAGATACAACTTAAGTACTCGACTACTTGAGCATTTCTTTTCACTTTTAACAGCTACATCACAGTGATTCGAAAGTGTACCTGATAATAGAACAGAAGAAGAAGGTGAATATCAGTAGATCAATAGCAGACAACAGCAAAAACAGCTTGGAATTCAGAATAACCAAAACCCATTTTCAAAATAACCAGCACAGCAACACCACTTCCAAACCAGAAATATATGCAAACCAAAAGCCAAATAGATTTGTAAAATTCCACAGCAACAAACAATACCCAAATAGACTCAACTGAGTTCGAATATACTCTGAAGCAGAACCAGTGGACTTAAAAAATAGGTTCAGCAATCAACAAGGAATAGTAATGTGCGGAACAATAGCTTTTCAAGGTGTTTATGTATTTTTTTTTCTTTTCAGAAAACTGATCTTTGACTGATTATCGACTGACTTAGGAACTTCAGACTGTTTTTATCTATCAAGATTGATTTTTTCAGGATCCCAAAAATCAGACCCCTTACTCTGTCCCAACTTCTTCCCTTTATATTAAACCAAACAGACCTCTCCCTTAAAAATAGCCTGCCTTTTTTTTAAAAAAGAAACCCACTACAGAATGTTTTCCTTATTTTTAGCCCCAATTCCCTCTTGTTCCCCATTAATTCATTAATTTAATGACAACTAATACTCCACTATCAGACTTCTATCATTAAACAAATTCCCTAATCTTTTCATTCCCAAATTGCCCCTGAATTTTACTGTTACTGCCCTGATTCTAATCTGAGGTTAAGCCTTCTTAAGTTATAATTGTCACTGATTATTAACTGCTAAGTTACCAGCTATAGCCAATTCAAAACCTACCAATTTGATTAATAAACATATGAAACTAATTTCCTATCAACCACATTAGGATACTTCAGCAATGCCAGATTCAGTCAGACCAAAACATTTGGGATTTAATTCATCATACTTAATCAGCAGTTCAATTACGGGAATAAGTACAGTTTTTATACAAACTTACTAACACTGATTGATTCTATTCATTCAGAGAGACAAAGGAGAAACAATATACAAGGTTCACATGAAACATTCGAACTTAAACAACAATAAGAAAAGAGTAGAAGATGAATTCACTGAGCAAAACTAATAGAGAAAACAGAAATCAAACGGAAACCTACTGAAATGAACCAAAAATTAGACTACTATCATGTTAATCTAACTTTCAAGCATAATAGACTATTCGACGATGCTTATTCAATCGATTACACAAATTATACATATCTAACAGTTAACAATAAACGAATAGACTAAACAGCCAACAAATGATTCGAGCTGTTTATCGACAGAAAACAGGGAACTCAAGGAAAACTAGCTAATCGACGAAACTTATCGAATCGATTACACAGCCTATTATATACTAAACAACGAACAGAACCAATTCGACCAAATAAAAAGGTCTACTGGAGTAGAAGAACAGTAATGAACGAAAATTGAACTACTACTAAACTAAACAAATAACTACAACAAAAATAGAAACAAAAAGGAAAGGAAAAATACCTCAGAAAATCGGAAACCAGAAAGACTCGATTTGAACCTCTGACTTGAGCCCTTTTGGGGTGAAAAATGGACTTTAATCGAGTTTTCTCGATTGAGAACACTCGACTAAAGTCGATTGACACCCCACTTTTCCTTTTCTGACCAAATTTGAACTTGGTCTCTTTTTATGGTTTCTGGTTCGATTTGAGACTCGAATGGTTCCAGCATGATTCGAGGTGGGCTACCGGTGCATTAGAGGTGAGGGAGGTCAGGGGGATAGTTGGTGTGAGTTTGGGGTGGTTTGGGTTTGGCGCCGCCACCAGGGGATCTTGTGGCGGCGCTAGGGTTCTTGGTTTTGATTTGATATTCGAGAGACCCTAGGTTGATTCGAAGGAAACTTATGGTGGTTTGGGTATGAGGGTGGTCTAGGGGTCAACGGGTGTTGATTTGGTGGTTATTGGATGATCTAGGGTTTCTAGCTGATCTTCGATCTATGATTCGAAGAATTCTGGGGTGATTCGAGGTTAGCTACTAGGATGGTTGGAACGGGGAGGTTGAGAGGAGTTAAGGGTGTAAAAATGGAGGAGTTTGGCCCACCGGAACCGTCGTGAGGCAATTTCCAGTGGGCGGAGCACGGTGGTAGACGGTGGGGTTCTGTTTGTCCCTGAGAGAGACGATGAAGTGAAGAGGGGGGTCTGGCTTAGGGGGGCGTGGGGTATGGATTAGAAATATATATAGTATGGGGGAAAATGATCCTGGACCATTAGATCACTCAAGATCAACAGCCAGGATCGATTAAACTAAAACAAACGACGTTGTTTAGTCTAGATTGGGGGTCGGTGGGGAACGGGTAATGGGTCGGGTTGGTGAGATGGATTAGGAGACGGGATGAGGGCCATTGGATTGATGGGGATTGAGTGGTTGAGATTGATTGCCCTCTAAACGACGTAGTATAACCACCATACTACGTCGTTTCGATGTCCTGTGAGACAGGTTGTCTGGACCGGGTGGGAGGCATTTCATTGGGCCTGATTTGGGTCCAATTAAGCGGCCCAGTTCCGAATTTCTCCATTTTTCACTTGTTTTCTTTTTCTTCTTTTAATTTATAATCAACAAAAGTTTCTACAATAAATTGTAAAATCCAAAATTAACCCTAAAAAATATTAATTAACTCTTAATTAATAATTAACACACTAGACTAAATATCAATTAAAACAAAAAATCACACAATTATACATTAAATGACAAAAGTACGACAAATACGTATTTTTTGTAATTTTCTTTCTTTTAAAATCAAAAAATGGTTTAGTTAATTTCTAAGTGCACAATTAAATCCCAAAATGTGCATGCAACATATATTTTTGTATTTTTTAATTAATTAAAACACACATAATCACACACATACAAACGCAAGCAATTACCAAAAATATCACGAAAAATTCACAAAAATGCACATAATAAAACAGACAATTTTTTATTTTGATTCTGTGGGAGTAATTCATGTGAGGCAAAAATCACGTGCTCATAGCTGCCCCTCTTTGCCCGTAAACATGAAGAGTTTTCGTGCAAAGACAAAGTGAGCGGACACAAGCGATTTTTTCCCGTTTGAGTACTTCGTTTAAAGCATTTTTGAAAGATTTAACCGAACCTTCACTTCAAAGGTTTCCTACATATCCCTGGCTAAAAGGGAATCGGGTTAATGTAGTTCGGGAAGTTTTGGTAGCTGGGACTACCATGAAGCTGCGATCTTGCTATTGCTGCTGTTGCTGTTGCTGCTACTGCTTACTGACCTCCTTATTACACCAGGCTAAAACAAAAAATAAGAAGCTAGACTAAACTAGTCTATGAATTACAAAACCTTATCTAAATTTTCAAGCTTGCTCTTGTCCTTGTTTTCTTGTTGGCTTGCTTCCTCTGATGTTTCTTTATTTCATTCTTGACATCGTCGGCCTTTCTTGATTGCCGAACTTGAACTGCTCATTTCCTTCTTCGAATTATTTTCCTTTCGAAGCTTGAACTGCCTTCTTCTGACCATTGTTCCTTTCTTTCGATCTCTGAACTTGAATTTATGCTAGGGATCTTGCTGTAATCCTCCGCTTTACTGACTTCAACTTGAAATGTATTCCTCTGTTATACGGGCAGGCTCCCGACTTCAATCTTCAAACTTGAAAAGTAACACCTCCGTTCTATGGGCGGGCTCTCGAATGCAACAACCTTAAATGTAACACCTCCGTTCTACGGGCGGGCTCCCGAATGCAACAACTGAAAAATAACTACTCCATTCTATGGGCGGGCTCCCGAATGCAACAACTGAAAAAATAACACCTCCGTTCTATGGGCGGGTTCCCGAATACCACAACTGAAAAGCAACACCTCCATTATACGGGCGGGCTCCAGACTGCAACAACTGAAAAGTAACACCTCCGTTCTACGGGCGGGCTCCCGAATGCAACAATCTTAAATGTAACACCTCCGTTCTACGGGTGGGCTCCCGAATGCAACATCTGAAAAGGAACACCTCCGTTCTATGGGCGGGCTCCCGAATGCAACAATCTTAAATGTAACACCTCTGTTCTACGGGCGGGCTCCCGAATGCAACAACTTAAAAAGTAACACCTCCGTTCTACGGGCGGGCTCCCGACTGCAACAACTTAAAAGTAACACCTCTGTTCTACGGGCGGGTTCCCGACTGCAACAATTGAAAAGTAACACCTCCGTTCTACGAGCGGTTTCCCGACTGCAACAACTGAAAAGTAACACCTCTGTTCTACGGGCGGGCTCACGAATTCAACAATCTTAAATGTAACACCTCCGTTCTACGTGCGGGCTCCTGAATGCAGCAATTGAAAAAGTAACACCTCCATTCTACGGGCGGGCTCCCGACTGCAGCAACTTAAAAAGTAACACCTCCGTTCTACGGGCGAGCTCCCGACTACAACAACTTAAAAGTAACACCTCCGTTCTACGGGCGGGCTCTCGACTTCGACAATCCTAAATGAAACACCTCCGTTCTACGGGCTGGCTCCCGACTGCAAAAACTTAAAAAGTAACACCTCCATTCTACGGGCGGGCTCCCGACTGCAACAATCATAAATGTAACACCTCCGTTCTACGGGCGGGCTCCCGAATGCAACAACTTAAAAAGTAACACCTCCGTTCTACGGGTGGGCTCCCGAGTGCAACAACTTAAAAAGTAACACCTCCGTTCTACGGGCGGGCTCCCGAATGCAACAACTTAAAAAGTAACACCTCCGTTCTACGGGTGGGCTCCCGAGTGCAACAACTTAAAAAGTAACACCTCCGTTCTACGGGCGGGCTCCTGAATGCAACAATCTTAAATGTAACACCTCCATTCTATGGGCGGGCTCCCGAATGCAACAATCTTAAATGTATAGATATCCATCAGAAGAATTTGGCAATGGACCAACAATATCCAAACCCCAAGCATCAAATAGCCAAGAAGCAAGAGTTGGGTATAATGCTTCAGGTGGTTGGTGTATGAAGTTATCATGGAATTGGCAAGGTTTACACCTCCGAGCATAATCCAAACGATCTTTCACCATGGTTGGCCAATAATACCCCATTCTTTTTATGTGGAAATGAATTTTTGGCCCAGATTGATGCGCACCACATACTCCAGAGTGTGCTTCTTGCAAGGCTTGAAGGGATTCATCAGTCCCCAAACAACATAGGATCACTCCATCAAATGATCCGTCTGTAGAGTATATTCTTGTAATAACGAAAATGAGGGGCTCTCCTTTGAATTTCCGTTTTCCTTCAAGGATTTTCTAGTAGTATACCATAACAAAGATAATCTATTAATGGTTGTTGCCAGTCTTCAATTTCAACCTCAATAACGGAAGCAATATGCTCAACTTCGCTTTCTTCTTCCTCATAGTCATTTGGTGTAGGAACTACCCATCTTTGGCAAACATCGACTTATGTCTGATTAAAAAAAATAATGTAGAAGCTAAGGCTGCTAATGTATCAGCCTCTTATTTTCATTTCTCGACACGTGTTGAATAGTTACCTCTCCAAGCCAACTTACCAATCTTTGAGCATATTTGTAATATGGCACCAACTCTGGCTTCTTGACCTCATAGCTACCCAAAATTTGATTGATCACTAACTTGGAATCTCCAAAAACTTGTAATTGCAATTGTTTGATATCCACAAGCATTTCAAGCCCAGGTATGAGCGCTTGATATTCAGCAACATTATTGGAGCACCGTTGTGTCAAAGTGAAAGAATAGGGCAAAACTTCTCCTTGAGAAGTGATAAACACTATTCCAGCGACAACTCCTTCATGATGTGTAGCGCCATCAAAATATATCTTCCAAGGAGGCTGAATTTCTATGACCATTGCATCTTCATCAGGCAATTCATCAGACAACTCCCAATCATCTGGAATCGGATGGTCAGCTAGGAAGTCTACTAATGCTTGTCCTTTTACTTCCTTTTGAGGAACATACACAATCGCAAATTGTTGAAACTGGAGGTACCACCTCGCTAATCGATCACTTAGGACTAGTTTAGACATGACAAACTTGATAGGGTTTGCTCTTGAGATGAGTAGCACAACGTGAGCTTGGAAGTAATGCTTCAGCTTTTGAATAGAGAAGACAAGTGCCAACCATAACTTCTCAATAGGCGAATACTGGAGCTCATTTACCGTCATCATCCTACTCAAGTAATAATGCACATTTTCTTTGCCTTCATTGTTTTCTTGAGCGAGAAGCGCTCCTACTGACCTTTCCTGTGCTGAAATGTATAATATTAATGGCTTTCCAGGTATGGGGGTTGTCAGTACTGGAGGTTTCATCAGATAAGACTTAATGCTTTCAAAAGCATTTTTGCAACCTTGGTCCCATTCAAAAGGAACCCCTTTTTTCATGAGGCGACTAAATGGTTGGCATCTTCCATCCAGATTCGAAATAAATCTTCTAAGATATGCCAGCTTACCTTGCAAGCCTTTTAATTCATGAATATCTTTAGGCTCGGGAATTTTCAAGATAGCATCCACCTTAGCTTGATCAATTTTGATACCTCGATGTTGAACAATAAAACTGAGGAACTTCCTAGAAGTAACTCCAAAAGCGCATTTTAACGGATTCATTCTGAGTTGGTATCTCCGAAGTTGTTCAAATACCATCCTCAAATCTTGCAAGTGATCATCTTTCTTCTTGACTTTACTACGAAGTCGTCAACATAACACTCCACGTTTTTATGAAGCATGTCATAAAAAATATTTTGCATGACACGTTGATATGTAGCACCAACATTCTTCAAACCGAAAGGCATTACCTTGTAGCAGTATATACCTTTAGGGGTGCGAAAGGCAGTAAGTTCTTCGTCCTTCGATGCCATGCAAATTTGATTATATCTAGATGAACCATCCATGAAAGACATTGCCTCACATCTAGTTGTTGCATCAATCATGAGCTCAGGGATAGGAAGAGGAAATTCATCCTTAGGACAAGCGTTATTTAGGTATTCTTCTTTCTTACAGGGACGATGCTTGAAATCCATGTAGGATATTTAACTTCATGAACAAAACTAGTCTCAATAAGCTTGTTAACTTCGGTTTCAATCAAGGGAACCAGTTCAGATCTGAAGCGGCGTTATGCTTGTTTTACAGAATGAGCACCTCGTTTGACAACAAGATGATGAACAACCACCTTGGTGTCTAAACCTGGAATTTCTTTGTAGCTCCAAGCAAATGCGTCTTTGAACTCTTTAAGTAGCTCAATATATTTGCTCTCTTCATCACCAGTTAGAGAGGCACTTATATATGTCAGCTTTGGATCTTCAACTACTCCGAGATTGACTTCGTTTAGTGCATCAACCATTGTCTTCACCCCTTCTTCAAGCTCTGGTGGTGCATTTTTGGCGTCTTCATCCTCTTGAGGATCACCATCATTAAAACATATGTGATGACATACATGAATATCAAGGCACTTTTCCTCGACTTCCGTATAAGACGAAGCATTTTGTTCATCATGAATGGTGATATGATATGATGACCCCACACTTTCTTCATCTTCCTCTCGTTATTTAGTGTGGACTATAGTATGAGCCTTTGCTTTGAGGACCTCTCTGCACGGAACTACAATTTTTGTCTCTCGCCTCATTCTAGAAGGAATCAGACTTGGGTAGTCAGTGGTCAAAATCTCCTTTTTAAGGGAGATAGGTGCTCCAATCCTTCCATTACCTCCATGGCATGTGCTTTCCTTCTTCAGCGGTCCCAACCTATCAAATACTGAGGTCCTTGGTTTCGCAAGTCGGCCAAACACATAAGGCTTGTTATTAAGCGTCGTAGACACTTCTTTAGCCATAATATAGTTGCAACTTGCCCTTTTAATGGAGATACGGATTGCCGGGGGTTGTTTGTAACCTAATCCTTCACATGATTGCTTCAGTAGGTACCCTTTCTCCATCATCATCTTTTTAGTAGGGTTTGAAGCTTCAGGCAGGAGCTTTCCCAACTTGGATGGTTCGTTGGGATCATATCCATCTTTTGCTAACAACTTGTAGGCGATTGGGTCAAAGCCCTCATCTATGCGCTTTGCAGGAAGTGCTAGATTTAGAAGCGAATTATGGCTTACTGATTTGACAAACCCTTCAAGAAACTTTGTTGATGATTTAATTGCATCCATTCGCTTGATAGGAAGGGTCAAGTATCCTAACACCTCACCTTGTAGCTTAGAATATGTATCTTCGACCTTCCTTTCCTTTGGGACATAACAAAGAAGAGGAGTCACTTTCTTACTTGAAGATGCCTCATTCATCTTATTCCTATCATGAAGCACCTGATCTTTTTCAACTATAATCTTTTCCTTGCTAGTTGTGACATCAACCTTCTTTACAACAATTTCGGTTAACATCACATCATAAGCCTTAACTTCCTTTGAGACGTAATTCTTTAAGTAGAATTTTGTATCGGCAAAGTATGATTCAGCCTCGTTAAAGGGCTTTTCATCAGCAACTATCTTCTTTTCGACCCCACCTTCGTAGTATTTCAAGCACTGATTGTAGGTGGATGAAACCACTTTATTTTCGTGTATCCATGGCCTTCCTAACAAGATATTATATGAGGTCTTTGCATCAATCATGTGCATCCATGCACTCAAATGCAAATTTCCCATATTTATTTCCTATTTGATAGCCACTATAGCTCTTTACCCCCCTTGATTGAACCCTTGAATCATCAAACAAGTTTCACATAGTTCATCCATCGGTATGCCATGCTCTTTGACAGTATGAATTGGGAGAATATTGATGCCAGACCCATCATCGATCAAGATTCTACTTATTATCTGTTCTCGCACAAAGACAACCATAAATAGGGGACGATTATGGTGGGTTTGACCAAGCAAAATTTCATCATTAGTAAATGTATTTTTGCATCACAAATGTCCAATTCTTTAGAATTCCCAATAAGTTTTTCAGGCTAGGGAGGTGACAACAATGATTGATCCTCCTTCTTTGTCTCTTCTTAATCTATCTTACAACATGAGGCCTTGATATATTCATAGGAAGCTCGCGGGTGTAACCAGCTTGTCAGGAATTCCTCCAATGTCACGCGAACGCGATAATTTGGACGCGTTCGCGAAGAGTATAGTGGAGTAGCTGGGTCCCCTGGTAGTTGTTCATTGCGTTCGCGTAGGCCTGGAAGGTGGAGGCTTAGCATTCGCGTAGGTGAGGTCGTGTTCGCGAAAGAGAATTTTTGGTCAATGTAATTTTTGTGCTTCTCGAACACGAGGCTTTGACCGCGTTCGCGAAGAAAGAATTTTTGCATGGGCAGAAGTTTAAATAGTTACCTTCGCGATTTTTTGTCTATTCCCACCATTGTTGAGCGATTTTGAAGCTTTTTGAGAGGGATTGAAGAGGGAATACACTTGGAGGTAATATTACTCGATACTCGATTCTATGATGATCTCTACCCAATTAAACATGAAATTAGTGAGATTTAAAGCCTAAAATTGGGGAGTTAGGGCTTGAAATTGGAGACTTTGATTTGAGCATTTGAGGGGTCGTTTATTGTTGGATTTTGATGTATTCTGTATGTATGAACTCGTGAGAGTGTAAGGATTCTAGTTTTATAATTTTTATCGGAATTCGAGACGTGGGCCCGAGGGTCGGGTTCGGCTAATTTTGAGATTTTTGGTATAATTTGATTATTTTCGCATGAGCTTCGTTCCCTTAGTATATATTGATGTTATGATTCTGATTTTGGATAGATTCGACGTGAGTTGAGGCTGAGTCGAGAGGAAAGGGCGTCCAGAGTAGTATTTCATCCGGTTTGAGGTAAGTAACCATTGTAAATCTAGACTTGAGGGTATAAAACCCCGGGATTTCGTACTGTTTTGATAAATGAGGTGACACTCATGCTAGGTGACGGGCATGTGGGCGTGCACCCGTAAGGATTGTGACTTGGCCCATCCTGTGGCGACTGTATAGTTGCATATTTTGATATGCCCTGTATGATATCCACGTGTTTAGAAATTGGTTTGATGATTTGGGCTGAATGCCATATTTGAGGCCTTTGTGCTGACTTGTTTAGACCCTTAGGGGTATTTTTACTACTTTTTTCACTCTATTTGATTTGAAAGCATATCCTTAGTCATGTTTTACATGTTTATTGTTTAAATTCGATTTCATCACTCTATTTCTTAATATATGAAAACTGTTGGGCTAAGTTTTCCTGATTTTCACTGATATGCCCGAGTGGCCGTGAGGTTAATGATTGAGAGAGGTTGAGGACCTAATGGTGAAGATTATATAAATATGTTATGTATCGGGATACACGCCGTAATGATATTATATATATGGATAGGGCTGCACGCCGCAAAGATATATATATGGATCGGGCTGCACGCCACAATAATATATATTGGATCGGGCTGCGCACCACAACAATATGACGCTTGGGCTGTAGGAGCCCCTCCGGAGTCTGTACACCCCCAGTGAGCGTAGTCGACTATAAACTATGGATCAGCACGTCGCAGCGGTTATTATTATTATTATTATGAGACATCTATTGAGCCGGAGTGCTGAGTGTGAGTACTGATTTACGAGAGCTGAGTCACGAGTGATTGAGAGGCTTGCCCGAGAGGCTATACTTATGAGTGATACCTTACCCGAGGAGCTTGTTTATGAAATTTAGCTACTTTCACTCTTCTTTTTATACTAAGCCTATGTTGAAAAATATTGAATAAATGTTTTCAAAGGAATTTTTAATTGAAACTAGAGTTTTACGAGATGACTGGTTATTGAATTGCAGATTTTGACTTGATATTTCTGTTGAGATTTCTTAGATGATTTTAAATGCTCGTCATTGCACTCAGACTTTATTTACTTTAGTTACTTACTAAGTTGGCATACTCACGTTACTCCCTGCACCTTGTGTGCAAATCCAGGTGCCCGAACATTAGAGTGAGAGCTTCCAGTCCTCTCAGAGTCGTATCAGGAGATCGCAAGGTAGATGCACGGCGTTTGCAGCCCTATCTTCCTCCTTCCTATCTTAGCATTTTGTTATTTCAGACTATTTGTATTATTCAGACAGTGTTTTGATTGTACTTAGAGGTTCATGACTAGTGACACCAGATTCAAGCTGTGTTAGTGTATTTTCATATTGTTTTCCACATTTTTCTGTCGAATTATATATTACATATGAGATATTTGGGACTTAATTTGCTTTAGAAAAATGAATTTATAAAAAGAATTTGATGTGGTAAGTGTTGGATTGGCTTGTCTAATACTGTGATAGGCGCCTTTACGACCGGAATATTTGGGGTCTTGACATCCTTATTCGTATTTGGATTTGAAAACAGAGAACATAGTTTAATAAAGTTAATTTCTAAAATGGGACATAATTTCCGAAAATCAAATGAACACGAAAAACAGAAAATAAAACAAAGTGCTCTCTCCGAACCCATAATTCATTTGTATTTTTTCGTGCTGACATATTTAACGTGTTTTGTTCTTAGCTATTTTTGGTAAACTTATCATATTTTAGTCTTTCTATGTAGTCTGGCTGTGCTAGGACCCATATTTTGTAAACTTTTTTGGCCTGTCTGTTGATAAAAGAAGTTTGTTGGACTAGTAGCAGGAGTTGCGTACAAGTAGTCGTTGTAGATGTTTTCTTTCTTTATTGTTGAATTTTGTCTCTTCGTTAGACCTTTTCCCCCCTCATTCGTAAAACATCAAGATGAGTCAATTTCCTAGCAATTTGATACCCGTCTGTTTTAAAAAGGTTAGACACATTTCAAAAAATTTACGGTCACACAAATATTATGACTTAGTTAAGGTCACATATTTTAAAAGTTTTATCTTCTTTATTAAAGTTTGTGTCAAATCAACTTAAAACAATCTTTTTAAAAAGGGGAGCGAGTAGCTTTTTCTCATTCATAAGAAGTTGCATGTCCTTCAATATAGGGGAAGGGAGGGAGGGGCGTTGACAAATTCTTTTACTTTGACCAAATTTGTTAGTAGTTTGAAAGGGGAAGAATTGGCTCTTTTTAATCTTTAATTTTCCAGATTGAACGATGGCATCACCAAAAGGTAAACAAAAATAATCCGTCATGTAATCTCCAGAAGGATTTGAAAACTACGTATTTTTATATATAATGAGACAACATTTCCCTATTTGGCATATTGTGAAGGGAAGTAATCAAGTAATTGATTAGTTAAATTACGTACACTAATGTAAAAGTACGTAACATAAGTCATATTTGACCAAAAGATATCGAAATCTTATTGATTAAATCAATTAATAAAGATGAAGAGGTAAATCTTAGTCAAACATAATAAACTCCAGATCCATAAGCAAATTAGAAAATAATGCATAAGATGAAATGGGGGGATCAATCTTATTGAGGTTTTTCATTTCTTCTCTCACTAATTGATGGAGATAACTATTTTTACACAATCAATGGAAGATTGCTTTTTCTTCCTTTAACTAAGAAGGCTACAGAGGAGAGGAAAGAGAGAGAGAAAAGGTCCCCCCCCCCATCCATATAATTGTGGAATCCTTGCTATGTTCTTGGGTCAATGCACTTTTATACCACATCCGCTTTCGTCGTCCCCTGACTATTATTCTTTAACTTGGCGGGTATTATGAGTACGGAGTTTGGAACAAATCATGTTGTCTTCCACTGCCTTGCTGCTTGGACGGATCTCGGTTGGGTCGACCGCATCGGTCAAATTTTGACCAATACAGTTACTCCCTCCGTCTGCCGGGGGCGTCTCTTGTCGGGCCTAGTAAACGGATTTTGGTTGTTACATTTCTAAGAGAAATCTGACTACCTACCCTTTGGGTATGATCTTTAGATTCAAGCAACATAACAACGCCCTATCGATATCCTTGAACCGTTTTGGATCCGGAACATCATTTAGCTTGAAACGTAGTTCGTGGTTGCTGCAATTATGACACACGTTGCCAAGGGATTGAACCGTTTCATGCCCAATCAATTTCGATTGGCGACTCTGGAGTTTTATACTTTGGAAATTCATGCCATTATAATAGAAGGAATGCACCATTCGATTGACACACTTCCTTGCCTTTACTTGAAAGAACTTTGCGAATCTTCTTTTCTCCTGATACTTCGAATTTTTTATTTTCTCCAGCTAGCCAGGAACTTTCGTCTTTCCTTTTCTTTATCCCTTTGCTTTATCACATTGATACAAATGGCTGGTGATTCCTCTCGCGCTGACCTTCCCGCTATAATTTTCGCGCCGGAAAGCGATGTACTTGCTACTAGGGGAGTAGAAGTGGTATAAGATGAGGAGGTCCCGTTGGTTGTTGAGATCTTGCCTCGCCCTGGGAGACCATGGAACAATTTCCATAGTCCCGCCGGGGAGGAGCCGGAACCTACTTCCTGTGTCATAGATGAGGAGGGGATCGCAGAATTGAAGGCTGGGTGGGGAATCCCTCGCTACGCCGAAATACTGCCGGCGGTAGGGAACGACATAGTTCATTTTTACCGCCCAGGGTATTGTGCGTTCTACGCCTACCACTTTATTGTTGGGTAGACGCTTCCTCTTCCTCTCTTGGTGGTAGATTTTTACCGCTTTTACGAGGTATGCCCGACTCAACTTTCACCGTACCTGTATAAATTGTTACTTATGCTGCTCAAGTTTGCAAAGCTTGCTGGTCGTGAGATCATTTTGGGGCACGTGCTCAATATCTTCGCCCCTCAACTCATTCGTGGCACGATGATTCACATGCGCCACCGAGGGTCGAAGAGCTTGGTGGTGATGATGGACGACAGATTCAACCATCACTTCTACGAGAATTACTTCTATGTGCGGACTGAGCACCTTGTGGCGGATCCTACGGGTTCCCAGAGAAATGGAACTTCGCACATGAGTTTTTATACTTTTGGTGGGGATGATGCTCGACCACTTCCCTTTGGTCAGTACTTGAAATTTGTTCTTTTGTTTTTACAGTCGCGAAACTACCCCCTACACCTATTGATGACATCCGCAAGTGGGTAGGCGCCATCTTTTCTCATACGGTGAGGGTCCGCACATGGTCGTCCTTCTATGAGAAATATGGACGCAAGCCCCTTACTGGTGAGTGGTATCATTTTTGTTTGCTATTCTTCCCCACTTCCCTTTTTACTTAGTTTCTTATGTGATGTTCGTCGATGTCATGGAGAGTTCGGAGAGTGAGGTCTCCTCCACTAGCTTTTTGTCAGCCTACATCGTCCGCTCTCCCTGCTTCAGTGTCTACTGCTCGACCTTCGTCGAGGGCTGCTTCAGTTGAATCAACGGCTGTGGCCATATGCATAAAGGCTACCCTTGAACCGAGACTCCAATCCCTGTTACCTTCCTAGCATGGGAATTTTCCCGTGCCGAAGAGGTAAAGGGTCTATCAAAGAGGTGGCGAGTGGAGTCTGAAACGGATCCTTCGACTGTGATATATCTAGAGAAAGACTTTCCCTTGACGGATCTGAGGTGGGAGTTGATGCCATTCCGCCTGTAGAGACAGAGCCAGCCATTGCGTCTGCCCCATTGATGGAGATCCCTGCCGCTATGATTGATCAGCAACCTGCCGCGATGGGGGATCAGACTCCTGAGGCGGCTGTTAACTATTTTGGATGGACCTTCATCCTTGGTGCCTAGACATGCTTCCTCCTCGTCCGCATAAATAGGAAAATGTGTCGTGGTCGACGACTACGAATCTGAGTCTGATCTTGACCCTGATGATGTTAGGATGTTTGAAGAGGGTCTTACCCGTTCGGAGGTTCATGCGGGAGGCCCGTCCCATATTCTTGAGATCTCATCGGATATAAATCTCTTGGGGGACACGGAGGATCTGGTGCCGCAATTCGATGTCTTGTGTTCTGCCGCCGAGAACGAGACTCTTCAGAACATTCCTGATATTGACTTGATGCATGAAGTGGCCGCTATGGTCTTGACGGTACGTTTTGTCTTTCTTTTATGTTCCTTTTATTTTTCTGGGCGATATGGTCTTAACCCATCTTTTTGTTTTTCAGACGTATATGGTGGAAATTGAGAGCGCTCGTAGGGCTAACATTCGGGCCAAGATTTTCCTGAAGATGTTGGAGAAGTATTGGCGTTATTGCAATAAGTGTTGTAAGATGCACGAGCGGCTGATAGTGAACCCTGGTGCTCGATCCCTCAGCGAGGAATTGGAGAAGAGGGACCAACAATTAATGGAGGCTATTCGCAGAAGTAGCATGCTCAAGGAGAAATTTCGTGTAAAGGACGAAGAGCTTGAGTTAGGCAAAGAGGTTACTACAGAGTGTGAATACCTTCAGGGGAAGCTGAGGTCGATAGAGTCTGAGATGGATCAGAATCTTATCAGGGTCAAGGCGATGAGCGCGGAGTGGATGGGAAAATTGGCCGAGTTGGAGAGGAAGGTTTCCGGGTTGGAGAACATCGAGAGTGCCTGGTCATCGGCTTCGGCAAGGGTGGCGGTTCTAGAGAACACTATCCACATCCTTCAATTCGAGCAGGAATCAGAGAGGGCGACGACCACGCTAATGGAGGCAACGCTCGAGGAATGCATTGGAGAGATTGACCGAGAGGTATCGACCTTAGGAGATCGGGTCGCAGCTCTTCAGGCCGAAAAGGAGCAATAGTTGGCTCAAGCCGAATCTTCCTCCGCCGTTGTTCCCTATTATTTGCACGAGCTTTGGGTTCATGCTGAAGACCAGCGGGACATATATAAGAGTTTGTAAGAGGCGGGCAATGTTACCGAGGCCGCATATGAAGGAACACAGGCGAAGGCAAAAGAGGATCATGTTAATTGTGGATATGATTCTACAACGCCGGAAGCTTGTGAGGGCACGAACGATGAGGGAGGATTTCCTGGAGATGGTGGTGAAGAGGGTGGCGTTGATGGTGCCGAGTGAAAAAATTGTTGTCTTTGTCTGTTTTTGTTGTTGTTTATTGTTTTTCACTTAGACTCCATTGGTTTTAGCCGTATGTAATCTACAGCTGTTTGTGCAGTAGCTTTGTATAAAGAGGAATTTTCCATTGTCATATGCCTCCTGTACTTCTTTTCCTGTTTTGCTCTTCATAACTTTGGTGCAAAGAAATAGATTTCCGCGTGATGGGTTCCCCGCTCTTAGGGAATTTAATGTGACATGGGTTGAGTAGAGCCTTGATGACGGCTTTGGCTGACAGGACGGTGCTTTCGGACTTGTGTTGAGGTTCTACCCTATCATAGTTCGAGTGGTATCGAACTCTTTTTCTAATAGCGACCTCAGTCGTATGGATGTTACTTTCAAACTTATATCAAAGTATTATCCCATCGTGAGTCCTAGTTTTCTTCGGTGATGGCCTTTGGCCCCTAGGGTATTTCCAACTTTTTTCTTTGGCAAAGGCCATTGGCCTTAAGGGTATTATTTCGAACTTTCATCAAAATAGTAACCCATGGTTATTCGATCGAGGTCGAACTCTTCTTTTTGGTGAAGGCCCTTGGCCTTGAGGGGTTAGTTCAAACTTTCGTCGATTTTTACTGTGAAAATGGTAACGACAATTAAATTTGTATATGGGATTCTAAAAATACATGATCTATTCTCGAGCTAGTTTGTTAGGGCAGTTAGTGCAAAAAATGTGAAGTATAATGACGAAAAGCAAGTTAAAATGGGGCCATAACCAAACTAGAGGGGCTTGTTGCCCGAGGACAGAGATGGTCGACGGAGCCTCGGGGTTGGCGTTAACGTTGATCTCGAACTATTGGGGACAATTGGGGACAGGATAACAATTAAGATATAACTAGGTTGGGCTCATTTGGCCAATATTAAGCTACAGAATGGAGAAATAAGTTAAGATGCGACGAATATGGAGATGGACTCGAGGGGTATTAAATGATAAACAAGGAGAGTGGCCAATAATAAAATGACTTTGCACCAGAGAGAATAAGTGAATTAGAGAAAAGAGAGAGAGAGAGAGAGAGAGAGAGAGAGAGAGAGAGAGGATATTATTGCTCTTAATAAGACAATTGGAGGCCTCTTACAAGGTGTTGGTGACCGTTCTTTTATAGAAAGGGGACGTCCAAACTTAGTACTAAATATATAGTACAACAAAACAGAATGAGATCTGACATGCCGTTATTTTTACGTCGTATGAGGGCTGGCGTTGAGCCGCTTGGATAGATTTCATTGACCCCGGGTACATCCCTCGGGGAATACCTTCGTTCATTGGGACCTTAGCCGATGTCTGATCTTAGTAGGGTATTGATAGACCTTGAGAGAAACGATCGATCCGAGATCCCGTGCCTTCGAGGTTACTCTCGAGGTATCGCGCTAGGGGAAAATCAGTCCCCTGATTTCATCGTGCACAGATAGTCTCCGCGTTTCTTAGAGGCAAGCGATAAGAAATGTTTTTGACACCCCATTTTGTGGGCTCTTGAAATGATATCATGCTGATGGCGCAGCTCTTTTTACAAGAGTCGAGGCGTATCACCATTCCGCTTTTTCAAGACCAATATAAATATCATGACTCCTCGTTCCTCAGGATAATGGCGCTGTCAGTTATTTTGTCCTCTCCCTATATATGAGGGTTCTTGTGATCAGATTTTCATTCAAACTCCCTTTGATACCCGTCCTTCTTTCCTTTCCTGCTATTTTCTAGCCTTTGTTGTCTTGCTATGTTTGAGGCCTATGGCCTTAAGATCTTACGTCAGGCGTGCCATGGACCAACTCTCGACCCTTCTTTGGCGGGATGAGTTTGTGCCGCTGCGATGTTATTGTTGTTATTGTTATTGTTGTTGTTATTGTTGTTGTTTCTGTCGCTATCTCCGTTGGCTCGAGGCGACAAAGTAGGGGTCAATTTCCTCCAATCCACGGAAAGATTTAGATTATCCACCGCTGCTCAAGAGGGGGCTCGGATTATACACCGCTGCTCACCCTCTTTCCTTGTCTTGGCGTGTTACACCCCCTTTGGAATCCTGGGGGTGTGGCAATAGTCTTTGCTGGCTGTTACCTCCCGGGCCAAGGCAACGTCTCAAGAAATGGCTTCCAGATAAGCATGCTGGCGGAGTTCGTATTAGCCAAATTTTTCACCCAGCCACTTCTCGTCTTCTTTCGGCATCCCCTTCATCATTTTGCTCTTCTCCCCTGCCTTGCTCTTCTATCTGCTTCCTTTTGAAGATGCCATTTTGGGAGGATTGGGATAAGATTCTTGTAGGGACCGGACTTGGAAGATATTGTCTTTGAGGTCATACGCCTGAAAGGATGATAAAGGGAGCACAATATATATTTTCTACACCCTTAAGCTTCATATTACCTGTATCTCTTTGCCCCCCTCCCATTTTTCTTTTTGTAAAGGTTTCCTGGGGGCTTTTGTAATCGTGTATGATGTAATCATATGTGAGTATTTCTACGAATATAAGTATATTTTTTTCTTGGCTTCTGTTTTCAATCCCAGCCTTGCTTTTGTATGTTTTTATGGCTCTTGATGCCTTTGAACGTCTTCCTTCGTTGTTAACTATTGACACCCGATTCGGATGCAAACGTTTCTCCCGATATCTCGTCGATTGGTGTGGCTTTTTTCAAGCCCTAGTCATGCTTCCAACCGAGTTTAAGCTGGCCTGATAGACTCGGGCCGTTGAGTTCCTCGAATCACATGGAGATAATTGGTGAAATCTCGGGTCTCTCGGGAAAGGTATCCCGAGAGAAGATTATTTTTAGGCATATGAGGGTCCCTTTCGGACCGTAGATAGCCTTTTGGAGTGTATGCGATTTACTTTAGTTGAGGAGTTTGCCTGTGTTTGGGCGCTTCCTTGGGCCCTCATGGAGCTTTGGCGATCGAAGATTCCGATGTTACTCCTCTTCTTAGGGAGAGGGGATCACGAAACCAGGAACTTACATTGCATCTAGTACCGGTGTTTTAGAGCTCACCGAGGCCCTATTTAGTGTGCTTCCTCAAGCATGGAGATAATACGCTCGGCCCTTCGAGTCTTGACTTTTTATTGGAGGATGTTTTTCTGGACCGGGTATCGACCCATCGATTTGTATCGAGGTGGTTGGCTTCCCAGAGCTTGCCTCGAGCAGGAGAATCGTCGTTGCTTCTTGCATATAACTGGGGTGGCTTTAGCTTCTGCACGGGACTTCAATATTTTTAGGTAGTCATACTTCTGTTTTGGCATAGGACTCCTCATCTCTTCAGGTGCGAAAAGTGTTGGTGTGCGCCCTTGCTTTATTCTGTCAATTTTACCATAGTCATGACAACCACTTTGGGACGGGCATGGCAAAGAGAGGAGAGTGTTGTTCTTGGCGCTTGGGAGTCGAAGGATTTTGCTCTAGAGACGGTGTCCTTGATAAAAGAGGAACAATTGGAGATGGCGAGACGATACTGCGGGTGGAGTGAGGGGGTAACACTGCAGGTGCTTTCCCCAGATGAAGGCATCGCAGACTCAGCTGATGGGTTTTTGAGTGTGCACCTATACCTTTTCGCATTTGGCCCCCTGATTGGGTTGTGCTTTATTTTTGCTTGAAGTATCTGGTTACCCTGGCACAGATGGATTCTTCGTTTTGGCAAACATTACAGATGATGAGAGTCTTCACGGAGAAAGCCGTGCTTGAGTTTATGCATGATCATCTCATCAAGCTATATCAGCCTTTTCATCATCGAGGCCTGCTAACTGTAACGACCCGACCGGATGTTTTGAGAAATTAAGCTCCGTTCAGTAGCATAAGGTCTGGAACAGCTTCGAACCATGAGTATCGACTTGCATGCATGGTGGAATTTGGCTTTCGGATGGTTTAGAGTCAAATTTAGAGAAGAAACCTTGTTTTGGAAGTTAGAACGGTAAAATGTTGACCGGAATTGGACTTTTGGGTAAACGACCCCGGAATGGGTCATAGATGATCTCAACAACTTCATATGGTGATTTTGGACTTAAAATCGTGTCCGGATTCAGATTTGGAGGTCCGTAGAGTAAGTTGAGGCATTTCGGCGAAAGTTGAAGTTGTAAAATGAAGAAGTTTGACCCACAATTGACTTTTGGGATATCGGGGTCGGAATGCAATTTCGAGAGTTAGAACGGCTCCGTTATGTCATTTTGGACTTGTCTGCAAAATTTGGCATCATTCCGATTTGAATTGATAGGTTTCGGCATGAGATTCCTTATTTGAAGACTTGGAAGTTCATAAGCTTGATTTTTGGTTTTATTCGTCGTTTCGATGTTGTGTTATGTGATTTGGGACTTCGAGCGAGTCTGTGTTAGGTTATATGACTTGTGTGTGTGATTGGTTGAGGTCCCGGGGGCCTCGGGTGTGTTTCAGATGCTCAACGGGTAAATTTTGAAGTTAGAAGAAAAATTGCAGCAGGCCTTCTGGTGTTTTCGCTTCTGCAACTTGGGAATCGCGGAAGCGTCGCCGCAGAAGCGGCTTGGAAGCCGCATAAGCGAAAAATGGACGTTGTCTTGGGAACCGCAAAAGCGGTGTTCCGCAGAAGCGTCTTGGTCACCGCAGGAGCAAAAAAAGGGTAGGGCAGCTGGGTCCGCAGAAGCGGTGGAAATTCTGCTGAAGCGGAATTGCTTCCGCGAGTGTAAGACCGCAGAAGCGGAATTTGGAAATTGAAGTGAGGAGTCGCAGAAGTGGCTCGTGGTACGCATGTGCGGGATCGAAGAAGCGGTCCTTGGACCACAAAAGTGGAAATGCCTGGGCAGAAATAGAAAATTTCGAGGGTTTAATTTCATAAGTTGAAAACCGATTGAGAGCTTGAGAGAAGGCGATTTTGAGTGAGTTTTGGAGAGAAAATATTTGGGTAACATTTCCTTGATCCCTTTTCATTATATTTCATCATTATATAGCTAAATACAACATTTGAATTCGAATTTAGGATCAAAAACTTGGTAATTTGGGGTAAAAGTCCGTAAATCAAACTTTGGGGTTTTGAGGGGCCATATGACCTCCGATTTGGGAGATTATTATATAATTAGAGTCGTCAGAGTACGAGGGTTCTGAAAATGTAAAATTTATCTGATACGGAGACGTTGGACCAAGGGGCATTTTGGTCATTTTACCTAAATTTGCATCTTAGCTTTAAATTAAATAATAGAATCAGTTGCTTGAGATGTTGATTACAATGTGTGATTTAATTGAATAGATTTGGGTCATTTGGAGTCTAGAACTCGTGGCAAGAACGTGGTTGCTAGTTGATTTTTGCCGGTTTGAGCTAAGTATCTTGTCTAACCTTGTATGGGGGACTTCCCCTTAGGATTTGAGTCTTCTATGTTGATTGTATTCCTTGCAAGCGAGGTGACAAGTGTGTGTTCGGATTTATTTGTGGTAAATTGATCCTCTAGGCTCTTAGATCCTTGTAATCACCGAATATGAAGTTGTTCTTGGTACGATTGAGTCCCCTGCTATTAGTTTCACCTCTACATGACTTACTCGGAATTTAATTGCCCTTGTTGGTTATTCTTGTTGCCTAATTGACTTTTACTTGTTCAATCGTAGACATTTACCCTTCTATAATCACATTATCATTCATAACTGCTTGTATTTATTTGGAAAGCCTCATTTCTATTTCCTGTGTAAATAATTGGTCTTAAATGGGAAGGAGTTAGATATTCCATGTTTAGTTGATATTTTCTTAATTGTAATTATTTGATTCATGTTAACTTCCTTGTTGTTGAACCGAGTATCATGAAATCGTTGTTTCGTATTATTTCTCCCTTGTTGAGTCGCTCTTATTGCGCTTAGTATTTCTCTGTTACGGTTATGCCTTATGAGTTAGTTATACCGTCTTTTGATGACCGGAATTCCTTGAATTGATTCTCTTACTTTGTTCCTATATATATATATTGTCATTTGTTGTGTTGTACTTGAGATTGTGATGTACGAGGTTTCTGCCGTGTGGTTGTTGATATTGTGATGCACGAGGTTTCTGCCGTGCGGTTGTTGATATTGTGATGCATGAGGTTTCTGCCGTGCAGTTGTTGCTACTGTGATGCATGAGGTTTCTGCCGTACTGTTGTTGTTGAAAGGTTGCACGAGGTCTTTGCCGTGCTATTATTTTTATGGATGTTTTGCACATGCGGCATAATAAGGCGGGATATGTATATGCGTATATGTGGGTTGCGCATATGGCAGAATAAGGTGGGAACATTGTTATGAACGTGTGGCGAAATAAGGCAGTGCCTATTATATTATTTAGGTGCCATCACGACATGTTCATGGAGGGTGAACTGGGGTCGTGACAAGTTGGTATCAGAGCTCTAGGTTCATAGGAGTTATTAGAGTTTCGTGGATTGGTACGAAGACGTTTGTACTTATCTGCGAGAGGCTATTTAACCATTAGGAAAACTCCAATTCATTCGATTTCCCCGTCATGCGAGATTTTGACATTTACAATCTTAAACCTCCGTCTTTTAATCTCTCATAGATGCTGAGGACACGTAATACCCGAGGTGATCAGGCACCCGCGCCCCCTGCTGCAGCCATCGAAGGTCGGGGCCGGGGTAGAGTTCGAGGACGCGCACGTGGTGCAGCGAGAGAACCTGCGCAAACTGCCGCCGAGGTACCCCCAGCAGATCCAGCCGGAGCCAGGCACCTGACACGCCTACTGATACTACTACCCCAGCCATTCAGGAGACTCTGGCACAGTTCATGAGTATGTACACCACTTTGGCTCAGGCCATATTTCTTCCCCTTGCTGCAGCCACACCCTAGGCCGGGAGAGGAGCACAGACTCCCGCCGCCCGCACTCCTGAGCAGCGAGCGCATGTTGAGCAGGTTCCTGAGATTAGTCCTGCGTCGCCTACGGCACCAGTTGAGCCCAAGGGCATGTCAGCGGCTTCCGAGCAGGAGCAAATGAGACTTGAGAGGTTCAAGAAGTATGATCCTCCAGTATTCAGTGGGTTAACATCAAATGATGCCTTGGGGTTTCTTGATGAGTGCTACCGTATTCTCCTTACTATGGGTATCACTGGATCGAGCGGGTTTCTTTCACTACTTTTCAACTTCGAGGAGTCGCCTATGATTGGTGGCGCACCTATGAGTTAGACAGTCCAGACGAGGCAGCTTCACTGACTTGGACTCAGTTTTCAGATATCTTCCTGAGAGAGTTTTTTCCTTAGAGCCTCAGGGATGCATGGTGCGCAGAGTTTGAGCATTTGCGCCAGGGTGCTATGACCATCTCGGAGTATGCTGTTCGTTACACCAGTTTGGCTAGGCATCCCTAAGCCTTGGTTTCTACTGTTTGCCGGTTCATTGAGGGGCTTATTCCTATCATCAGGTCTAGCATGGCCCGTGAGTTGGAGATGGATATTCCATATCAGTAGGTGGTGAACATTGCTAGGGGGATAGAGGGTATGCATACTAGAGAGAGAGAGAGGGCAGGCAGGGTCATGAAAGAGAGAGTAGAAGAGATCAGGAGAGAGAGTTTGAGGAGGCGAGAGGTCCTCGTAGATCGAGGAGATATACTGGTCCTTATTTTGGCGGCAGGGTGCGTCATAGTAGAGGTTTTTCGGGTCAGCCAGTTCAGTTCGCGCTTCAGACTCAGCATGGTGACTTAGGTGCTCATGGGTCTCAGAGTACCCGTATCACACAGTTTACCCTGCCTCGTCAGCAGATAGGGTGTTGTGAGTGTGGAGATACTAGCCTCACGGAGAGAGATTGTCCCAGACTTCGGACCGATGTGTCACAATAAGGTATTTAGGCAGGTAGAGGGCGCCTAAGAGGGGGAGGCCCGACTCATTGATGTGTTCATATAGTAGGTTTGAGGCCGGTGCGCCAACTAATGTCATTCAGGTATGAGTTCAGTTGTTATAGTCGGCACTATCTGTAGTTCATCACAGTTTTGCTTATCGGGGTGGATTTCCTTGTTTCTTGCTCCATTTATGGGAGTGCTTCATGATTTGCATTCCGTCTATGTGATTATACTGTTGGGAGGTTTTATGAGTGATATCCGTGTCTATCGTCTGATTCTATCCATTGTCGAGAGTTACGAGGCTAGTAGTATTTTCCTGTTATCTGTTTTGGTAGGCTTGATGTGACTTCTGAGCATTTTAGTTACGAGCTGTGATTTCTATGCTCCACCGGTGTGGGATATGGTCTGTGTTGTAAATTGTAGACGGTATTGATCTAGTGAGAGTCTCTAGATGGGTTGATGTGTGCCCTACTTGTGATTCAGTGTTGAGGGCGGGACCCTCGTGATTTCAGGTGGTTTGATATGTTGAGACTGGGCTGTGTACTGCGGTGAGAGTTATATCAATATAATATCCTTGTGAGTCCTTTATATGCTTTCATTCCTTCTATTTAAATGTCCTGGTAGATTTACGTTGTAGAATAATTTGTGCTCGTTGATTTGCTTGTTAGCTCCCTTATGTGTTTTCCCTTCCCATATTCATTCATTTTCGATCTATGCTTCTTGAGTTTTAGTTTGTGGGGTGTGTACCCGTTGGTGTTGGGTGAGATTTGATTATTCGGTTATTTTGTTATGTGGTTTTCGTGGTTATTGTATCATCGCCAGTGTTGTGGAGGTTTGAAAATAGTTCCTGCGAAGATGAGGCTTTTGGCCGGTACGGATTTGATCTCAGGCAAGTATTGCTGTCAGAAATGTTATTGTGGGCCTATGTGTGATGTGTCATGTTGTGTGGCTGTAACCTGTGTGTGTTGTCTTGTATTGAAATAGCAGGTTGAGACTGATACCGGATATGGATATAGGATCGGGTCTTTTAGAAAGGGATGGAAGGTGAGAATTCTAGCTTGAAGGCTTATTGGTATTGCTAGAAAGGTTAAATTTCAGTTGAGATGGTGTCGTCATGCTTATGTAGATTGGGGTGACGTGGGATCACCCGCGGGTGTATATTGGAAGTCCGCACTCAGTGACTTGAGGACTTAAGGCGAATCTTAGCACGTTCGAGGACGAACATTGGTTTTAAGAGGGGGAGGATGTAACGACCCGATCGGTCGTTTTGAGAAATTAAGCTCAGTTCAGCAGCATAAGGTCTGGAACAGCTTTGGACTACGAGTATAGACTTGCGTGCATGGTGTAATTCAGCCTTCGGATGGTTTAGAGTCAAATTTAGAGAAGAAACCTTGTTTTGGAAGTTAGAACGATGTAAAGTTGACCGGGATTGGATTTTTGGGTAAACAACCTCGGAATGAGCCGTGGATGATCTCAACAGCTTCGTATGGTGATTTTGGACTTAGGTGCGTCTCCGGATTCAGATTTGGAGGTCCGTAGAGTAAGTTGAGGCATTTCGGTGAAAGTAGAAGTTGGAAAATGAAGAAGTTTGACCCACAATTGATTTTTGGGATATCGGGGTCGGAATGCGATTCCGATAGTTGGAACGACTCCGTTATGTCATTTTGGACTTGCCTGCAAAATTTGGCGTCATTCCGAGTTGAATTGATAGGTTTCGGCATGAGATTCATTATTTGAAGACTTGGAAGTTCATAAGCTTGATTTTTGGTTTGATTCGTCATTTCGATGTTGTGTTATGTGATGTGGGACTTCGAGCGACTCCGTGTTAGTTTATATGACTTGTGTGTGTGATTGGCTGAGGTCCCGGGGGCCTAGGGTGTGTTTCGGATGCTCAACGGGTAAATTTTGAAGTTAAAAGAAAAATTGCAGCAGCTGGTGTTTTCGATTCTGCGGCTTGGGAACCGCAGAGGCGTCGCCGCAGAAGCGGCTTGGCAGCCGCAAAAACGGAAAGTGGACATTGGCTTGGGAACCGCAGAAGCGGTGTAAGTTCCGTAGAATCGGAGCCGCAGAAGCGGCTTGGTCACCGCAGGAGCGAAAAGAGGGCAAGGCAGCTGGGTCCGCAGAAGCAGTGGAAATTCTGCTGAAGCGGAATTGCTTCCGCTAGTGTAAGACCGCAGAAGCGAAATTTGGAAATTGAAGTGAGGAGTCGCAGAAGCGGCTCGTGGTACGCATGTGCCGGACCGTAGAAGCGGTCCCTGGACCGCAAAAGCGGAAATGCCTGGGCAGAAATAGAAAATTTTGAGGGTTTAATTTCATAAGTTGAAAATCAATTGAGAGCTCGGGTGAAAGCGATTTTGAGTGCGTTTTGGAGAGAAAATATTTGGGTAACGTTTCCTTCATCCCTTTTCATTATATTTCATCATTATATAGCTAAATACATCATTTGAATTCGAATTTAGGATCAAAAGCTTGGTAATTTGGGGTAAACGTTCATAGACCAAACTTTGGGGTTATGAGGGGGCATTTGACCTCCGATTTGGGAGATTATTATATGGTTAGACTCGTGAGAGTGCGAGGGTTCTGAAAATGTAAAAGTTATCCGATTCTGAGATGTTGGACCAAGAGGCATTTTGGTCATTTTACCTAAATTTGCATCTTAGCTTTAAATTAAATAATAGAATCAGTTCCTTGAGATGTTGATTACAATGTGTGCTTTAATTGAATAGATTTGGGCCATTTGGAGTTGAGAACTCGTGGCAAGAACGTGGTTGCTAGTTGATTTTAGCCAGTTTGAGGTAAGCATCTTGCCTAACCTTGTGTGGGGGACTTCCCCTTAGGATTTGAGTGTTCTATGTTGATTGTATTCCTTGCACGCGAGGTGACGAGTGCTTGTTCGGATTTATTTGTGATAAATTGATCCTCTAGGCTCTAAGATCCTTGTAATCACCGAATATGAAGTTGTTCTTGGTACGATTGAGTCCCCTGCTATTAGTTTCACCTCTACATGACTTACTCGGAATTTAATTGCCCTTTTTGGTTATTCTTGTTTCCTAATTGACTTTTACTTGTTCAACGGTAGACATTTACCCTACTATAGTCACATTATCATTCCTAACTGCTTGTCTTTATTTGGAAAGCCTCATTTCTATCTCCCGTGTAAATAATTGGTCTTAATTGGGAAGGAGTTAGTTATTCCATGTTTAGTTGATATTTTCTTAATTGTAATTATTTTATTCATGTTAACTTCCTTGTTGTTGAACCGAGTATCATGAAATCTTTGTTTCGTATTATTTCTCCTTTGTTGATTCGTTCTTATTGCGCTTAGTATTTCTCTGTTAGGGTTATTCCTTATGAGTTAGTTATACCGTTTTTTGATGAACGAAATTCCTTGACTTGATTCTCTTGCTTTGTTCCCATATATATATATCATCATTTGTTGTGTTGTACTTGAGATTGTGATGCACGAGGTTTCTGCCATGCGGTTGTTGATATTGTGATGCACGAGGTTTCTGCCGTGCGCTTGTTGCTACTGTGATGCACGAGATTTCTGCCGTGCGGTTGTTATTGAAAGGTTGCACGAGGTCTTTGCTATGCTATTGTTGTTATTGATGTTTTGCACATGCGGCATAATAAGGTGGGATATGTATATGGTTATATGTGGGTTGCGCATGTGGCGGAATAAGGTGGGAACATTGTTATGCATGTGTGGCGAAATAAGGCGGTGCCTATTATATTATTTATTGCACACGTGGCGAAATAAGGGGGGCTACGTCAAGGATTGATTGTATAGAGTTGTGACGGTCTGTTGAGGCATTCCTATTTGTTTTATATTGTGATTGTGGGTTGTTTACCTGTATGAGAGTTACCGTTTGGGATTTGTGAGGGAACATTGTATGTGCAGACCGTTCTCCTTTTCATGTTTGCTAGCTAGTAGAATTTTGTTAGAAACAATTGCACATGCATACACATAGCTGAACACTCCTATTACAGGTGAATTCCTCCTATTTTGTTAAGGATGGAGGTACGCCCTCGTTTATCCATTATAATTGTGAGAGTGGCCCTAGTGGCTAGTTAGTGGTCAGCTTGACCATGAGATTGATGGGGCACGGGATGCCAATTGTTAGATTTCAGATGCTGGGTCTTTTACGAGCTGTGGATGTCTGAGACTTGGTAAAATTGTGGAAAGAGTTAAATAAGACCTTTTGTGAATATCATTGTAGGATATGAGTTATCGACTTGTTTGTCCCCTTGCTGTGTTGTGACCTTAGGATTTGGGTTGCGATTCTGCGTCGTTTTGCATCATAGTTTATTATATTCTCGTTGTTAATTGTTGTATTTATCTCTTATTCTAAATTGTAGCATTCTTGGTCATTCATGCAGTCTTACATATTTATATGTCGTTACAATTATTCCTATGATTATACTGTATATTGACTGATAGGTGCCTTAACTGTCCCTCGTCACTACTCCATCGAGGTTAGTCTTGATACTTACTAGGAACCGCCGTGGTGTGCTCATACTACTCTTCTGCACATTTTTGTTATGCAGATACAGGTACTCCCGTTCAGTTCTGTCAGTCTTGGAAGGAGGCGTTCCGATAGAGACTTCAAGGTATATCTGCTATGTCCGCAGACCGAGGAGTCCCTTTCAGCTTTTCTATAATAAGTATAGTTCTTCCAGTATTTCTCCTTTGTATAGACATTCTTGAGTCAGAGCCTCTTATGTATCCCTTAGCTTATGATTTGTGACTTTTCGGGTTTTGGGGAGTTTGTTAGCTTTGAGAATTGTTATGGTATGTGCCGAGCGGCACCTTAAACCCTATTTATTTTTACCAGTTCAGTTTTATTTATTTTCTTCCACAAATTTTGGTTTATCTTCCTCATTGTTAGGCTTACCTAGTCATAGGGACTAGGTGCCATCACGACATGTTCATGGAGGGTGAACTGGGTCGTGACAAGTTGGTATCAGAGCTCTAGGTTCATAGGAGTCACAGATCACAAGCCAGTTTATTAGAGTTTTGTGGATTGGTACGGAGACGTCTGTACTTATCTGCGATAGGCTATGTAACCATTAGGAAAACTCCACTTCATTTGATTTCCCCGTCGTGCGAGATTTTGACATTCACAATCCTAAACCTCTGCCTTTTAATCTCTCACAGATGCTGAGGACACTTACTACCCGAGGTGATCAGGCACCCGCGCCCCCTGCTGCAGCTGTCGGAGGTCGGGGCCGAGGTAGAGTTCGAGGACGCGCACGTGGTGTAGCGAGAGAACCTGCGCGAACTGCCGCCGAGGTAGCCCCAGCAGATCCACCCGGAGCCCAAGCACCTGACACGCCTACTGATACTACTACCCCAGCCATTCAGGAGACTGTGGCACGGTTCATGAGTATGTACACCACTTTGGCTCAGGCCAGATTGCTTCCCCTTGCTGCAGCCACACCCTAGGCTGGGGGAGGAGCACAGACTCTCGCCGCCCGCACTCCTGAGCAGCGAGCGCATGTTGAGCAGGTTCCTGAGATTATTCCTGCGTCGCCTACGGCACTAGTTCAGCCCAAGGGCATGGCAGCGGCTTCCGAGCAGGAGCAGATGAGACTTGAGAGGTTCAAGAAGTATGATCCTCCGGTATTCAGTGGGTTAGCATCAGATGATGCCTTGGGGTTTCTTGATGAGTGCTACCGTATTCTCCTTACTATGGGTATCTCTAGATCAAGCGGGGTTTCTTTCACTACTTTTCAACTTCGAGGAGCCGCCTATGATTGGTGGCGCACCTGTGAGTTAGACAGTCCAGACGAGGCAGCTTCACTGACTTGGACTCAGTTTTCAGATATGTTCCTGAGAGAGTTTGTTCCTCTGAGCCTCAGGGATGCATGGCGCGGAGTTTGAGCATTTGCGCTAAGGTGCTATGACCGTCTCGGAGTATGCTGTCCGTTACACTAGTTTGGATAGGCATGCCTCAGCTTTGGTTTCTACTGTTCGCGAGAAGGTTCGCTGGTTCATTGAGGGGCTTATTCCTAGCATCAGGTCCAGCATGGCCCGTGAGTTGGAGATGGATATTCCATATCAGCAGGTGGTGAAAATTGCTAGGAGGATAGAGGGTATGCATACTAGAGAGAGAGACAGAGGGCAGGAAGGGTCATGAGAGAGAGAGCAGAAGAGATTAGGAGAGTGAGTTTGAGGAGGCAAGAGGTCCTCGTAAACCGAGGAGATATACAGGTCCTTATTTTGGAGGCAGGGTGCCTCATGGTGGAGGTTATTCAGGTCAGCCAGTTCAGTTCGCGCTTCAGACTCAGCATGGTGACTTAGGTGCTCATGGGTCTCAGAGTACCCGTATCGCCCAGTTTCCCCCGCCTCGTCAGCAGAGAGGGTGCTGTGCGCATGGAGATACTAGCCTCATGGTGAGAGATTGTCCCATACTTCGGACCGATGTGTCACAATGAGGTATTTAGGCGGGTAGAGGGCGCCTAAGAGGGGGAGGCCCGACTCATTAATGTGTTCATATAGTAGGTTTGAGGCCGGTGCGCCAGCTAATGTCATTTAGGTATGAGTTCAGTTGTTATAGTGGGCACTATCTGTAGTTCATCACAGTTCTGCTTATTGGGGCGGATTTCCTTGTTTCTTGCTCTATTTATGGGAGCGCTTCATGATTTGCACTCCGTCTATTTGATTATCCTGTTGGGAGGTTTTATGAGTGATAAACATGTCTATCATCTGATTCTAGCCGTTATCGAGAGTTACGAGGCTAGTAGTATTTTCCTGTTGTCTGTTTTGGTAGGCTTGATGTGACTTCTGAGCATTTTAGTTACGACCTGTGATTTCTATGCTCCACCGATGTGGGATCTGGTCTGTGTTGTAAATTGTAGACGGTATTGATCTAGTGAGAGTCTCTAGATGGGTTGATGTGTGCCCTACTTGTGATTCAGTATTGCGGGCGGGACCCTTGTGATTTCAGGTGGTTTGATATGTTGAGACTGGGCTGTGTACTGCGGTGAGAGTTATATCAATATAAGATCCTTGTGAGTCCTTTATATGCTTTCATTCCTTCTTGTTAAATGTCCTGGTAGATTTACGTTGTAGAATAATTTGTTTTCGTTGATTTGCTTGTTAGCTCCCTTATATGTTTTCCCTTCCCATATTCATTCATTTTCGTTCTATGCTTCTTGAGTTTTAGTTTGTGGGGTGTGTACCAGTTGGTGTTGGGTGAGATTTGGTTATTCGGGTGTTTTGTTATGTGGTTTTCGTGGTTATTGTATCACCGCTAGTGTTGTGGAGGTTTTGAAAATAGTTCATGTGAAGATGAGGCTTTTGGCCGGTACGGATTTGATCTCAGGCAAGTATTGCTATCAGAAATGTTATTGTGGGCCTATGTGTGATGTGTCATGTTGTGTGGCTGTAACCTCTGTGTGTTGGATTGTATTGAAATAGCAGGTTGAGACTGATAACGGATATGGATGTAGGATCGGGTCTTTTAGAAAGGGATGGAAGGTGAGAATCTGGCTTGAAGGCTTATTGGTATTGCTAGAAAGGTTAAATTTTAGTTGAGATGGTGTCGTCATGCTTATGTAGATTGGGGTGACGTGGGATCCCCCGCAGGTGTATATTGGAAGTCCGCACTGAGTGACTTGAGGACTTGAGGCGAATCTTAGCACGTTTGAGGACGAACATTGGTTTTAAGAGGGGGAGGATGTAACGACCCGAACGGTCGTTTTGAGAAATTAAGCTCCGTTCAGCAGCATAAGGTGTGGAAAAGCTTCGGACTATGAGTATCGACTTGCGTGCATGGTGGAATTCGGCTTTCGGATGGTTTAGAGTCAAATTTAGAGAAGAAACCTTGTTTTGGAAGTTAGAACGGTGAAAAGTTGATCGGGATTGGATTTTTGGGTAAACGGCCTCGGAATGGGTTGTGGATGATCTCAACAGCTTCGTATGGTGATTTTGGACTTAGGCTCATGTCCGGATTCAGATTTGGAGGACCGTAGAGTAAGTTGAGGCATTTCGGCGAAAGTAGAAATTGGAAAATGAAGAAGTTTGACCCACAATTGACTTTTGGGATATCGGGGTCGGAATGCGATTTCAAGAGTTGGAACGACTCCGTTACGTCATTTTGGACTTGTCTGCAAAATTTGGCATCATTCCGAGTTGAATTGATAGGTTTCGGCATGAGATTCATTATTTGAAGACTTTGAAGTTCATAAGCTTGATTTTTGGTTTGATTCGTCATTTTGATGTTGTGTTATATGATTTGGGACTTCGAGCAACTCTGTGTTAGGTTATATGACTTGTGTGTGTGATTAGTTGAGGTCCTAGGGGTCGCGGGTGTGTTTCGGATGCTCAACGGGTAAATTTTGAAGTTAAAAGAAAAATTGCAGCAGGCCTTCTGGTGTTTTCGCTTCTGCGGCTTGTGAACCGCAGAAGCGTCGCCGCAGAAGCGGCTTGGAAGCTGCATAAACGGAAAGTGGAAATTGGCTTGGGAACCACAGAAGCGGTGTAAGTTCCGCAGAAGCGGCTTGGTCACCGCAGGAGCGAAAAGAGGGCAAGGCAGCTGGGTCCGCAGAAGCGGTGGAAATTCTGCTGAAGCGGAATTGCTTCCGCGAGTGTAAGACCGAAGAAGCGAAATTTTGAAATAGAAGTGAGGAGTCGCAGAAGCGGCTCTTGGTACGCATGTGCGGGACCGCAGAAGCGGTCCCTGGACCGCAAAAGCGGTAATGCCAGGGCAGAAATAGAAAATTTTGAGGGTTTAATTTCATAAGTTGAAAAACGATTGAGAACTCGGGAGAAAGCGATTTTGAGTGAGTTTTGGAGAGAAAATCTTTGGGTAAAGTTTCCTTGATCCCTTTTCATTATATTTCATCATTATATAGCTAAATACATCATTTGAATTCGAATTTAGGATCAAAAACTTGGTAATTTGGGGTAAAAGTTCATAGACCAAACTTTGGGATTTTGAGGTGGCATTTGACCTCCAACTTGGGAGTTTATTATATGGTTAGACTCGTGAGAGTGTGAGGGTTCTGAAAATGTAAAAGTTATCCGATTCTGAGACGTTGGACCAAGGGGCATTTTAGTCATTTTACCTAAATTTGCATCTTAGCTTTAAATTAAATAATAGAATCAGTTGCTTGAGATGTTGATTACAATGTGTGATTTAATTGAATAGATTTGGTCCATTTGGAGTCGAGAACTCGTGGCAAGAACGTAGTTGCTAGTTGATTTTAGCCGGTTTGAGGTAAGTATCTTGCCTAACCTTGTGTGGGGGACTTCCCCTTAGGATTTGAGTGTTCTATGTTGATTGTATTCCTTGCAAGCAAGGTGACGAGTGCTTGTTCGGATTTATTTGTGATAAATTGATCCTCTAGGCTCTTAGATCCTTGTAATCACCGAATATGAAGTTGTTCTTGGTACGATTGAGTCCCCTACTATTAGTTTCACCTCTACATGACTTACTCGGAATTTAATTGCCCTTTTTGGTTATTCTTGTTTCCTAATTGACTTTTACTTGTTCAACGGTAGACATTTACCCTTCTATAGTCACATTATCATTCCTAACTGCTTGTCTTTGTTTGGAAAGCCTCATTTCTATCTCCCGTGTAAATAATTGGTCTTAATTGGGAAGGAGTTAGATATTCCATGTTTAGTTGATATTTTCTTAATTGTAATTATTTGATTCATGTTAACTTACTTGTTGTTGAACCGAGTATCATGAAATCTTTGTTTCGTATTATTTCTCCCTTGTTGATTCGTTCTTATTGCGCTTAGTATTTCTCTGTTATGATTATTCCTTATGAGTTAGTTATATCGTCTTTTGATGAACGGAATTCCTTGAATTTATTCTCTTGCTTTGTTCCTATATATATATATATATATATATATATATATATTT
>MU755218.1:76818-152179 GCA_026770625.1 Nicotiana glauca
ATATATATATATATATATATCATCATTTGTTGTATTGTACTTGAGATTGTGATGTACGAGGTTTCTGTCGTGCGGTTGTTGATATTATGATGCACGAGGTTTCTGCCGTGCGCTTGTTGCTACTGTGATGCACGAGATTTCTGTCGTGCGGTTGTTGTTGAAAGGTTGAACGAGGTCTTTGCCGTGCTATTGTTGTTATTGATGTTTTGCACATATGGCATAATAAGGTGGGATATGTATATGCTTATATGTGGGTTGCGCATGTGGCGGAATAAGTCGGAAACATTGTTATGCACGTGTGGAGAAATAAGGCGGTGCCTATTATATTATTTATTGCACACGTGGCGAAATAAGGGGGCTACGTCAGGGATTGATTGTATAGAGTTGTGACGGCCTGTTGAGGCATTTCTATTTGTTTTATATTGTGATTGTGGGTTGTTTACCTGTATGAGCGTTACCGCTTGGGAGTTGTGAGGGAATATTGTATGTGCTGATCGTTCTCCTTTTCATGTTTGCTAGCTGATAGAATTTTGATAGAAATACTTGCACATGCATACACATAGCTGAACACTCCTATTAGAGGTTTATTCCTCTTGTTTTGTTAAGGAAGGAGGTACACCCTCGTTTATCCATCATAATTGTGAGAGTGGCCCTAGTGGCCAGTTAGTGGTCAGCATGACCATGAGATTGATGGGGCACGGGATGCCAATTATTAGATTTCAGATGCTGGGTCTTTTACGAGCTGTGGATGTCCAAGACTTGGTGAAATTGTAGAAAGAGTTAAGTAAGACCTTTTGTGAATATCATTGTAGGATATGAGTTATCGACTTGTTTGGCCCCTTGTTGTGTTTTGACCTTAGGATTTGGGTTGATATTTTGTCGTCGTTTTGCATCATAGTTTATTATATTCTTGTTGTTAATTGTTGTATTTATCCCTTATTGTGAATTGTAGCATTCTTGGTCATTCATGCAGTCTTACATATTTATATGTTGTTACAATTATTCCTATGATTATACTATTTATTGACCGGTTGGTGCCTTGACTATCCCTCGTCACTACTCCATCAAGGTTAGTCTTGATACTTACTGGGCACCGTCGTGGTGTGCTCATACTACTCTTCCGCACATTTTTGTTGTGCAGATACATGTACTCCCATTCAGTTCTGTCAGTCTTGTAAGGAGGCGTACTGGTAGAGACTTCAAGGTATATCTGCTACGTCCGCAAACTGGGGAGTCCCTTTCCAGTTTTTCTATAATAAGTATAGTTCTTCCAGTATTTCTCCTTTGTATAGACATTCTTGAGTCAGAGCCTCTTATGTATCCTTTAGCTTGTGATTTGTGAGTTTCCGGGTTTTGGGGAATTTGTTAGCTTTGAGAATTGTTGTGGTATGTGCCGAGCGGCACCTTAAACCCTGTTTATTTTTACCAGTTCAGTTTTTTTTATTTTCTTCCGCAAATTTTGGTTTATCTTCCGCATTGTTAGGCTTACCTAGTCATAGGGAATAGGTGCCATCACGACATGTTCAGGGAGGGTGAACTGGGGTCCTGACACTAACCCTGAGGGGTCATTCTTCCACTCCCTTCATTGTTGACGACGAGGAAGGTGGAGACCAAGAGTGGGCCAGTTGGTTTGTTCGAGTCCGAACAACTTATATTATCCCTGTCGAGTTTTTGTCATTTCCCGAAGGGTGGAATCACGCACGTGAGTGAGGCACTTTGTTGCTTTTTTAGATTTTCCTAATAGTAAAAACCAGATAAGTAACAATGTTATCTCCCTTGTTGCGGCAACTTCGTGGATGCCGGGAGAAGTCCATGATCTGCCTGGCTAGGTTCGGAGGTTGGTGACTTGTTCTTCTTACGATGATCGCAGGTGGCGAGCTATGTTTCACACTAGGTGGGGAGCGAAATATCGAGGTATGTGCGTAAGTTGCTTTTTCCCTGCCTCTGTATACCTGAGGTAACACTTTCCCCTTTCATCTGTACTGGATTTGCCGTTTGCAGATATCAGGCGGTTCCTTGGGGCGAGGCAACGTTTTTACGAAGAATAGATGGAGTCATTAGCCTCTGGGCCGAGGGATGATGGTAATAAGAGGGATCAGAGCCGGCGTTGCGACGTAGCCTTAAGCGGTGCTAGTCGAGCTCATATTTCTGAGGACCGAGCATTGCCCGAGTCTCCCGGAGTGCCTGATCCCCGGCCAACGGCTCCTTTGAGCGAACATGTCATGCCTAGGGTCGGCTCTGTAAGCACGTGATTTTTGCCTCACATGAATTACTCCCACAAAATCAAAACAAAATTGTTTGTTTTATTGTTTGAAATCTTGTGAAATTTTGTGGTATTTTTTGTTATTATTTGCATTTGTATATGCATGTTTATTTTGTTTAAGTTAAATAGAAAAATACAAAAATTGGTTGCATTTGCATTTAGGATTTAATTTTACAATTAAGATTAATTAAGCAAGTAATTTTTTTACAAAAATGAAAAGATTCACAAAAATAACGTATTTTGCATTTTTAGTGTTTAAAGTCAAAATTGTGTAATTTTCTTGTAAATTGGTATTTAATTATTATCTAGGGATAATTAAGTCAATTTGATAGAATGATTTGGCTTGGAGATTAACTAAGGTTTTATTTTAATTTTGAGGGGAGAAAATAGTTTTGAAATAAATAGGAAAAGGAAAGAATAAAAGAGAAAATCAAAATTGGGCAAACGTTTTGAATTAATACCCAAAGCCCAAATCAGAGATACCCTTGTACCCGTCCAAAATACCCGCAATCTAGGCCCAAAACCACTTCCCAAAACCGGTTCGTCTCTTTAAGAAATTACACGACCCCGTTTTGATTTCCCCAAATCCAAACAACGTCGTTCCATGAGGCAAGAGATCTGAGCCATTGATCTCTTTTCAATCTAACGGCTAAGAATATCCCCCCCCCCCCCCCCCCCCNACCCCTCAAACTCTCATGTAACGTCAGCACCTGCCGCCACATCAGAAATCGCCTACGGCGGTGGCTGACGTCCAAACACCACCAAAATTACACCCTATAACAACATCACCCCCCTAATTCCAAATCCCTGTCCCGTTTGCCTCGAATCCAGCTTGAACGATTCGAATCTTCAATTGAAGTTTTGACCAAAAACCCTACCCCCTTTTAAAAACCCTCTCCGATTCAGTTTCCTTGTCTGGTTCGAGGCACTCATGAGTATTTTCTCTCACAGAGACTCGACCAAAGTCATGAGAGGTCAGGTCTCTTGGAAGAAATGACTCCTGTTAGTTGGAAAAGGGGCAAGGTTTGAAGATTTTGTTGCCCGCACATGCTCTTTTAGTAAGTGTCCCTCATTTGATTTGTTTTCCTTTCATTCCTTCTTTCCTTTCCTAGTGTGATCTCTGAGTTTTAGGGGGCAAATCGATTGTTGAAATTCTATTTGAAATCAGTTTTTTTTATACTCGTCCTGTTTTCAGAGTTTTTAGCTTATGTGTTAGTTTGTTTAAGTTTGCTTCAGTGTTTTAATTAAGTTGGATAGCTTAATGAACTTCCCCTGCTTAATTTTTCAAATAGTTCTTGTACAAAATACATGTTCATTCTGTTGTTTATAGAAGACCTTGAATTAATTTGTTCGGGGCTAAGAGTTTGCAGAATCCTTCTATTTCTCTTAGTTGAAATTCTAGTTTCGAGTGATTTTGGTTGCCCTATTGTTGAATTGTTTCTTTTGGTTTTAGACCTGCTAATTAGTTTCTGAAAATTAGAGGGGTCAGCCTGAATGGCAGGCACAGGGGTTTAGGTTTGAATCTTGGGTCAACTTGACCTTGCCTGGTTCACTGGATTAAATAACACAAGATTTAAGGGGTTAGTTTGGGAAATTGGACTCTCAATGATTAAAATAAGGTCTACCAACACTGAGTATTAGTGCACTATTGGATTAACAAATAAAAAAGGGGGACTGGTTGGTTGGCTTAGCACTTTTAAGGCTGGAAATCAGAATAGAACATGGGGGGACAAAAAACTGAAATAATACAAGTGTAAAGAAAGAAAAAGGGGTTGGAAAGGGGTAATGACTAAGGTATAAAAGAGAGAGGTCTGGACTGATATAAGAGGGGACATTGGGTGACAAAGAGAGACTGAGATATACACATTTAGATAGACATTGGAGAGGATACTGAAACTACACAAGAATACCCTGAAACTCTGAAAAACAGGAGAAACATATTGAGAGATACTGATATACACACACTGATATACACACACAGAAATACAATTCTACCGTTCCATTAAAGTTTTCTGTGATTTCTATCCTTTTTCAACTTCTAAAACTATTGAATTCATCCGAGCGAGAAATGGATTAAACTTGGTTGTCAAAGTTTTGGTTTAAAGCTTTGTTAGGCTGTTTGTTTGGTTTGAACCTGATCTCTTGAGCTGCTATCTATCATTCTGGGGTTTGGAGTTGTGTTTGGTTAGTTGATTGCTGCTGATTCCTACTACTGTTATACTGCTGACCATTTCCTGTGTTGCTTTCAAATTCCAAGTATTCCTTGACTCTCTAGGAGATGAAATGCAAGTGTGGAAGCTGTAATTGCCTGAAGATGATATGAATAAATACTGTTTCATTTAACCATAAATGTTGACTGTTTATTTAGAATTTTGAAGCTAGTGATGTAGTTTAATAATACTTAGCCCTGTTTGTTCATTTTGATATAGTAACAGTGTAGTGTTTTCTAGGAAATTCATGCTGCATTTAGGATAGATGAAAACATAAGGTTTGGTAGTTTGATGATGTAGGATATTTGAGTATTCTATGTGTACGGACTGTTGGTTAAGCCATTCACATGTTTAATACGCATATGTTCAATCATATGATTGCTCGTTCCTGAAAGTGAAGTATTCTAATTGTTATTCTAATTGATATAGATCTGCTGACTTTTAATTGGAATATGTATTTGTATAAGAATGAGTTTTGTCTTGTTTGGATATGCACAACTTTGTTATAAGCTAGAATCAGAAGTGTGTGGGTTACTGTGACACGAACTTAGAATTAAACCAAGTGAGGTTTTCTTGTTTGATCATCATGTCATTCCATGGAACTCCACTTACTTCTTATAGGAATTTGGCCAAGGTTCAAACAAGTTTGGCGTCTCACGTTCGTTTTGTATAATTAGTTAACAGGTTGGTTTCAAGCATGATGAATCAATGAGTGTTTGATTTGGGAGTACTTAATCAAGTTATCTACCAATTATTCATTGTTTAAGAAATGATAAGTAAAAAATGGAAATTCATGCATATGTATTGGATTCCGATTTAATTTGGTCTTGTGTTATTTTGGTTTGTTGTAAATAAATGAACAATTCAATGCCCGTATGGTATTTTCAAAGGGGCTCGATCGAGGCTCTCAACCTCATTTCATTGGGCCAGCCTCAAGCCCGATTTCTGTGGCCCAAGTATTAAACATTCAGTGGCTCCTAATTTTGGCTTTGGATACCGATTTCAGGCCCAAATGTTGGAGTGGATCGTGCATTAGTGTTGAGTTAGCTTAGATTTTAACGTTTAGTACAGTTGCAATTTTAGTGGCCTTTTAATTAATTCGTCAGTTCCCTAGATTAGAGGTGAGCCATAGTAAATAATAAATAGTTTATGGCCCTTCGAGCTTTAGTTTGAATATTCTTTTAAAATGGAATCGAGGTGTGCTGCGCCAAATAAAATCTCAAATGTGTGGTCCTCACTTAATTATTCCTCTTAAAACCTTTAGAATTCGAGGTGTGCCATTTAGCAAATTTTCATGGCCCTTGCAAAGTTGTTAACGCGTAGTTGCTTTAGGCGCGTATTTTAATAATCCACCTTCCCTAAACCCGGGTGTATATTTATGTGACCAAAATCCAAATCTCAACGATGTTAAAATATGTCAAAGGCTACGAGTGCATTTGTGTAACATAGATCGAGACGAGTTTTAATAACTTTGCAATTCTTCTCTAAAAATTGAGTAAAAGCGGTTAAAAAGTAAAATTGCACATAGGTTCATAATTGTTTAAAAATCAGATAACTAAGCCAAATATAACAGTTGAGCGACCGTGCTAGAACCACGAAACTCAGGAATGCCTAACACCTTCTCCCGTGTTAACAGAATTCCTTACCCGGATTTCTGGTTCGCGGACTGTAATACAGAGTCAATCCTTTTCCTCGATTCGGGATTTGAACCGGTGACTTGGGACACCATAAATCTCTCAAGTGGCGACTCTAAATCTCTTAGTAAATGAATCCCGTTTTGATTGTCCTTCAATTGGAAAACTCCCTTTTATTATACCCTTCCGGGGATGTAGTGAAAAAGGAGGTGTGACAACTCTGGCGACTCTACTGGGGACATTGACCTAGAACCACTAGTTCAGGGTTAGAAATTCGAACTTGGAATAATTGTTATATTGACTTTATTTATTAACTGATTTTTATTACATGTTTGGGCCTAATGTGCTAAATTCTACTTTTTACCGCTTTGATATTGTCTGAATTGTATATAAAACTGCTACGAAACCTATATAAAACTGCTACGAAACCCTTCTCTTCTCATCTCCGGGGATATGCTCGCTGGTCGAGACTCCCTATTCTGTTGGTGTCATACCTTAAAATAAGAAAGAGGCTCGGACAAGTTACTAAGCCGGATGGTCTTTTAGTTTCCCGGTACGTATCCTCTCCTCGACTCGAGTTGTCCGCTCGAGTACACAAGTCTAGAACAAACACCTAGGTTTTGAACCTAGAATAACTTAGCCTCATGTCGGATCCCTAGTAGAAATGTTTGTTTGCATCATGTGCATTTGACTTTGGAGACTCAACATAGGGGTTGGGTCTGTCTAGGACAGCTGTACCAAAAATAAAGAGACCATCCTGATGCATCTTATTTGCTACTTGTGCATTTATTTTCTTCGGATTTGCATGTTGACCGACTTTTGAATAATGAGAAGAGAATTTTAAAAAAAATGTGAGGGAAATAATCACTCATTTTTTGTGAATAATCAGTGTCTAAAAAAAAGATAGAAAAGCTCTGCCAAATTTTTTTTTTGTTTTTTAAAAAAAAAAAGTTGGCCCAGTAGAACTACGTAAGTTTGATTCTCACCGGATGTGGGATACGTAGGCAACCCATATCGGGTTCAACTATTTTGAAAAACAATTAGGGGTAAATAAATGTTGTTGTTTTGCCATAAGTAAAGGTAATGTCATTCTTGTCCAAAATAGCCAAATGTCCCCAAAAGGATGCCGGAAGGGTGTTTTTGCGAGAACAACCGCCTTTGGTCATTTCTCAAAATTTTTGGTCGGTTAGCAAACACAGCCTTTAAATCTTCTTCGAAGTACTGAAAGACCGTATTAACAATATCGGATATTTTTATGAAATTTTTTGAGAAACAGTGATGATTTTTTTTTATAAAAAAAGTCTGTATTTGTCAGTCAGAGTGTGTTAGTCTATTTTTAGGCTGTATTGCCATTTTGATGATAGAGTCTTTTAGAGTCCGTTAATATTGTAATAAAAGGTGTCGTTGTAATAAACACATTTTCCTTTTATGGAAAATTTGAAAAAAAAAATCCAAAAATTTTTTTAGTCATTTTTTGCACTTATCAGCCAGAACTACGCTCGGTCTGATTCATGCGGGATCATGATACGTAGGCAATCTCCATAAGATTCGACGACAACTAAAGAAAAAAGAAAATAAAATAGAAAAAAGGATGTGAGTGACAATAAAAGGAGAGATCATAATTAGGAAAAGTCGGGATGACGCAAGCAACAAAGCAAATACATGATAGAACTGGCTAAAATGTTTAGGTACATTGCATCCCAATGTGCGATTGCATATCTGTAAATACTAATGACTAACAAGTTTGCTTTTGATCCCAGAATTCAAGCAATTATTAGTTACTTAGCATACTGGTAACCCACTCATATCAAACCAGATCCAAAAGAGAAATAGAAGAAATCATGTCTAGTCCAGATAGAGAGACAAGTGCCGAGGTAGAAGAGTTGGATGTTAATACAATGAAAAAGGAAATGTACAAACTGAAACAGCAGATGGCCGAGATGTATCAGGCCTGGACCAAGGGGCAACCACCACCAGCCTATCCTGCTAACCCTACATTCATCCCGACATCGACTCAGTCTCCGGAACAGCTTGTTTCTGATTCATCCCCCAAGTTTTCCCATTTACCACACTACGAGGAAACCACTTCTCACACACCACAAGAACCACCACTAAAACAAATTCCATACCCTCCTCCACCAATCATACCAATTTTCATGGCATCTCCACCAGCCGCATTCCATCCATCCTCTAGCGAACCCATGTCCCAGGCCCAGGATAACTAATATTATCCCCCGCAGCCCACTTTTAAAGCTCTTTAACCCTACTCTTATACTACGCATTTTGACCTCCCGATAGGAATGGAGGAACCATCATAAATTCCTGAACAGAAGGAGACGTTTAGAAAAGTGAAAAACCTAGAACAATCATTCAGGGACATGCAGGGATTGGAAGGACAAATAAGTGTGGCCTACAAGGACCTATGTCTATTTCCAAATGTGCAATTGCCAGCAGGTTTCAAGATGCCCAAGTTTGATCTATACAATGGGCACGGCGATCCAATAGCCCACTTGAGGGATTTTTCATCAAGATGAGCGGAGCGGGAGGAAAGGATGAATTGTTAATGGCTTACTTCAGTCAGAGTTTGAGTGGATCAACATTGGAATGGTATACCCTCCAAGATCATGGAAGATGGTACATATGGGATGATCTGACGCAAACATTCGCTTGTCACTTCCAGTACAATCTTGAGATCATTCCAGATCGATTATCCTTGACTAAACTGGAGAAAAAGCATAGTGAAAGTTTCAGAGAATATGGTTTCCGATGGAGGGAGCAAGCAGCAAGAGTAGATTCCCCAATGAAAGAAAGTGAGATGGTGGATTATTTCTTACAGGCCTTAGAACCTACCTACTATGGCCATCTGGTCTCAGCTGTAGGGAAGTCATTCAATGAAGTAGTGAAAATGGGGGGCATGGTAGAAGAAGGGCTCAAGTCAAATAAAATCATGAGCTATTCAGCTATCAAGGCAACCACTCAGGCTATTCAGGGCAGCATGGGAGAGATTGGGAAAAAAGAAGAGAGAGGACACGGCAATGGTTGATTCAGGAACTTGGTCCGGACCTCGAGGCTCACCTTACCACTACAATCAGCCTCAACTCCAACTCCAAACCTACCCCCGAGCTCCACATAATCCACCTCAGTATTATCCTCCGAACAATGTCCGGTCATATGTCCAACCACCAGGTCACTCCCTATGGCGAGTGCTAGCACCGCATAATGCATTTTTGCCTTCACAACATTATCGAGCACCCAACAACCCTAGAAAGCAGGGGCAGGGAAGAGAACAGAGGCAAAGAAATAGTTTCACGCCAATTGGAGAGTCCTAAACAAGCTTATTTGAAAAGTTAAAGCATTCTGGCCTGATTGAGCCGCTCCTCGGCTATACTCCAGACCCATATGCAAAAGGCTTTGACCCAACTATACGATTCATATACCACTCTAATGTCCAGGGGCATAGCATTGAAGATTGTCGTTCTTTGAAAAGGGAAATAGAAATAATGATTCAAGAAGGGGTAATTATGGTCAATGACAGTGACAGAGAGCATGCAAATCCTCTTGCGAACTTGTTGGGTAATGTTGATAATGTTGAAGCTGGTAATTGTCTTGGCAATATTGATGCTGAACTCAGTGGCTAAGATGTCGTGCTTGGTAATTGGAAAGATGCTCCGTCTCTTGGCTAGCCAGGGAGGAGTCTTGTTGGTTTATTTTGTTGTTATTTCTGTTGTCCGGTTTATTTCAGGGTTATAATCCAGATATCGTCTTGTGGCTCAAACCCTTCTATCCTTTTTATTTTGCCTGGTTTATTTAATCATAGTAACTCGTTTAGTGTTGTCTAGGTTTGTTCCAGGGTTGTTTATTGTGCTTGTTTTGTTATCCAAATTCTTTCACCATCTGTCTAATACAATTCTCTGTTTTCTGCTATTCCTAGTCATTTTTGTTTAAGTTCTCTTCTCCTCTTACAGTCCTTTTCCTGTCGACTCTAGTGACATGTCATGCACACATAATTCTAGGCCTAATCTTAAAGTTTAGTTCAATGATGAAGCAATTGGGAAGATGATAGGGGCACTTGAGGGAAATAAGAACAGATTTGGAAATTTTGAGATCATTTGAAGCCCGAACCATGTGAAACTAGGGCAGCCCTATTGAAATGCATCATGCCGCGTCAAGTTGAAGCTAACAGCATGTTCGCCCAAATTGACAGGGTCATTCGTGGTAACAAAGAGTGTTGTCCAACGGTACTTAATATTGACAAAAGGTGAATGTGCGGATATGGTTATCAAGTCTGGTACAATCAAAAGATATTACGAGTGTTTTCCTTGGTTTGTTTAATTGTGTTGTTTGCGCTTGGCATGTTTTGAAGATTGGAATGACGGAGGCATTTTGTTCTGCTATCTAAACACTTTATCCTTCGTTACCCCTTTTAGCCTTATTTATTTTCTTTGATACCTCTCTTTCGTAATCAGTAGCAAAGATTAGAAACACAAGCGTGAAAATTAAATAAATAAAATGAGAAGAAAAAGAGAAAGAAAAATAACAAAACAGCGAAAGGAAAAAGAAAAAAAAGAGAAAAATAGCAACGACAAAAGTAGGCATGGACTACGTTTGACCTGATTCCTTTTAAGGATATGTAGGCAGCCTCACGGTTTGGTCTAATCAAAATAAAAATCCAAAAGTCCCCAAGAAAATAAACTGGTGCAGAAGTTGTGGTTGTGAAAGAGATTTCATTCCGAAAGTTGTAATTTTGACCAATTTGAATGGTTTTGAGCCTTTTATACCCTTTCTTTCTAACCCCGTCCAAAATCCCACGTTACGGTCCAAAGAAAGGTCTTCTGATCCGTCTTCGGGAAATGCCAAGTCGAGCAAGTAGAGGTGATTCATGTCAGGGGAAACACTCCTGTCCAAGCAGAAAAAATAAGGAAAAGGATATAGTTTTATCGGTGAAAACCTTCACAGGCACCATAAGGCGGCGGTAAGTTGGAGAAAGAATAAAATAAGAGAGGCTTGATGGTGAAAACCCTTCGGGCACTACAAGTCGAATAAGGATTGTGAGTCAGATTGGCTAATCGGAGCATTGAAGCCCAGTTTCACGGCGAAAAGATACAACAAGAGCTGAACATCAGACTTGCTTAATAGAATAGGCCACAAGTGCATGTCATGGTCATTAGAGTTGGTATCCACATCTGATAAGTTTTTACTTTATAGTTTTCTTGCTAGGAATCATCTTTTTTCCATTGTTCCATTTGTCTTGTTTACTTCCTCTTCCTGAGTCTATTTGGTCAGAACAAGTGAGAAATGACTTCAAAATTTGCCACCAACTTCCCAATTGCACAAAACGGGATCTGGTTAGCACATCAAATCGTCATAAGTCCGGAAAGAACAACAAGCTCATTGAGCTAGTAACAATCAACATGCTTTGGGATTTATGTGAGACACAAAGGTTGGGTAGATGCCAGTTCATGAGCCATGCAACAAATAGAGGATATTGGGTCTGGACGGAAAAAAGGTATTTTCAATGATAAGGGTGGTAGAGAAATTGTTTAGTCAATAAGCAAGAGATGTCTTTCAAGGTGAAATCAAAGTTATTATGTCAAGTGAAGGAGCAATCACCTCAAATTCAAGGCCACAAACCAACTACCATGTTTAAACTCACAAGTTTTCTTTGTCTGAAACAGGGAGGAAGGCTATGTTCATATCAAAGCTTGGAAGCTTGAATTTTTCAGGTGTAATGCCCCAGTTCTACTTACGCAAAGGCTATTGAGAAGATCACACATCATCCCTAGGAGACACACTTCCTAGTCTAAGTTTTTCGAGTTATATTTTATGGTAGGAGACGCACTTCCTAAATTGAGGTTTCATCCCTAGGAGACGCACTTCCTAAGTTGATTTTCACCCATAGGAGACACACTTAAATTGATAATTCATCCATAGAAGACACACTTCCTAGTTTGAGTCATTAAAGTTTCACATGTAGGAGACGCACTTCCTAAATTAAGAGTCCATTCATAGGAGACGCACTTCCTAAATTGATAGTTCATCCATAGGAGACGCACTTCCTAGTTTGAGTCCTTAAAATTTCAACTGTAGGATACACACTTCCTAAATTGATAGTTCATTCATAGGAGACGCACTTTATAGTTTGAGTCGTTAAAGTTACACCCATAGGAGACGTACTTCCTAAATTGATAGTTTAACCGTAGGAGACGCACCTCCTAGTTTGAGTCATTGAAGTTTTACCATAGGAGACGCACTTTCTAAATTGATAGTTTATCCATAGGAGATGCACTTACTAGTTTGAATCATTGAAGTTTCACTTGTAGGAGACGCACTTCCTAAATTGAGAGTCCATTCATACGAGATGCACTTCCTAGTTTGAGTCCTTAAAATTTCACCTGTAGGAGACGCACTTCCTAAAATTGATAGTTCATCCATAGGATATGAACTTCCTAGTTTGAGTCATTAATGTTTTACGTGTAGGAGACGCACTTCCTAAATTGATAGTTCATTCATAGGAGATGCACTTCCTAGTTTGAGTCATTAAAGTTTCACATATAGGAGACGCACTTCCTAAATTAATAGTTCATTCATAGGAGACGCACATCCTAGTTTGAGTCATTAAAATTTCACCCCTAGGAGACCCACTTCCTAAATTGATAGCTCATTCATAGGATACGCACTTCCTAGTTTGAGTCATTAAATTTTCACCCATAGGAGACGCACTTCCTAAATTTGATTTTCACCCATAGGAGACGCACTTCCTAAATTTATAGTTCATCCATAGGAGATGCACTTCCTAGTTTGAGTCATTAAAGTTTCACCTGTAGGAGACGCACTTCCTAGATTGGTAGTTCACTCATAGGAGACGCACTTCCTAGTTTGGTTAATTCAGGTTTTATTTTAGCATACGCATTTGCTAGTCAAAGTTTCATGGTTTTACTCGTAGGAGACGCACATCTTAGTCTAGTCTTTATTTTACTCTCTGCATCAGTAGTATAAGTGGTTTACAATTTTTCTAACAACTCGTAAATCTTCCTAGTGCAAACTGGGGCAGAAGATTTCGTTTGTTTTGTTTGTTTTGATTGCAGGAACCGACCCGGAGGAACAAAAGGGAAGGCAACAATGGTCAAAAGAAGACAATTCAAGTTTCAAGAGGAAAACAATTCAAATTTCATAGGAAGGGAAGAATCAGTTCAAGTTCAGCAATCAGGCATCAACCTGAGGAAAAGAGAAGACTATAATTCGAGTCAGCAACAAAGGAACTTCGGAGGAAATACAAATCAACAAGGAAACAACAGTCGCAAGAACAAGTTTGATGATAAATCTTTGTAATGCATAGATTATAGCTTAGTCTAGCTTCTTTATTTTTTTAGCATGGTGTAATAAGGAGGTCATTAAGTAGTATCAGCAGCAGCAGCAACAACAGTAACAATGAAATCACAGCTTCATGGAGTCCCAGCTACCGAAACTTCCCGAACTATATTGACTTGATTCTTTTTTAGCCAAGATATGTAGGAAACCTTTGAAGCAGAGGTTCGGTCAAATCTTTCAAAAAAATGCTTCTCACGGAGTATTCAAACGGGCAAAAATCGCTCGTATCCACTCAAATTATCTTTGCACGAAAACTTTTCGTGTTTCTGAGAAAAGAGGGGGCAGCTATGAGCACGTGATTTTTGCCTCACATGAATTACTCCCACAAAATCAAAACAAAATTGTTTGTTTTATTGTTTTAAATCTTGTGAAATTTTGTGGTATTTTTTGTTCTTGTTTGCATTTGTATATGCATGTTTATTTTGTTTAAGTTAAATAGAAAAATATAAAAATAGGTTGCATTTGCATTTAGGATTTAGTTTTACAATTAAGATTAATTAAGCAAGTAATTATTTTACAACAATGAAAAGATTCACAAAAATAACGTATTTTACATTTTTAGTGTTTAAAGTCAAAATTGTGTGATTTTCTTGTAATTTGGTATTTAATTATTATCTAGGGATAATTAAGTCAATTTGATATAATGATTTGGCTTGGAGATTAACTAAGGTTTTATTTTAATTTTGAGGGGAGAAAATAGTTTTGAAATAAGTAGGAAAAGGAAAGAATAAAAGAGAAAATCAAAATTGGGCCAAAATTTTGAATTAATACCCAAAGCCCAAATCAGAGATACCCTTGTACCCATCCAAAATACCCGCAACCCAGGCCCAAACCCTCTTCCCAAACCCGATTCATCTCTTTAAGTAATCACACGACCCGTTTTGATTTCCCCAAATCCAAACGACGTCGTTCCATGAGGCAAGAGATCTGAGCCATTGATCTATTTTCAATATAACGGCTGAGAATACCCCCATTTTAATAATGTTCAAACCCCTCAGAACCCCCATCACTCGTCTCTCACAACCCCTCAGACTCTCATGTAATGCCACCACCTTCCGCCACGTTAAAAATTGCCTACGGCGGCGGCCGGCGTCCAAACACCACAAAAATTATACCCTATAACCACCTCACCGCCCACATTCCAAATCCCTGTCCCGTTTGCCTCGTATCCAGCTTGAACGATTCGAATCTTCAATTGAAGGTTCGACCAAAAACCCTAACCCCTTTTAAAATTCATCATGTTAGAATCCCATAAGCCCCATCCCCTTCTCATGCCAAATTCCAAACCATTTTTTTATGAGCTCTCGCTCATTGGCCGGAATTGCAGATCTAACACTCGAAAGACCCGGTGTTCTCAACGTGGTCTTTAAGTCTCTCCGATTCAGTTTCCTTATCTGGTTCGAGACTCTCAGGATTCTTTTCTCTCACAGAGACTCGACCAAAGTCTTGAGAGGTCAGGTCTCTTGGAAGAAATGACTCTTGTTAGTCGGAAATGGGGCAAGGTTTGAAGATTTTGTTGCCCGCACCTGCTCTTTCAGTAAGTGTCCTTCATTTGATCTGTTTTCCTTTCCTTCCTTCTTTCCTTTCCTAGTGTGATCTCTGAGTTTTAGGGGCAAATCGGTTGTTGAAATTCTATTTGAAATTAGTTTATTTTTTTTATACTCGTCATGTTTTCAAAGTTTTTAGCTTATGTGTTGGTTTGTTTAAGTTTGCTTCAGTGTGTTAATTAAGTTGGATAGCTTAATGAACTTCCCCTGCTTAATTGTTCAAATAGTTCTTGGACAAAATACATGTTCATTTTGTTATTTACAGAAGACCTTGAATTAATTTGTTCGGGGCTAAGAGTTTGCAGAACCCTTCTATTTTTGTTAGTTGAAATTCTAGTTTCGAGTGATTTTGGTTGCCCTATTGTTGAATTGTTTCTTTTGGTTTTAGACTTGCTAATTAGTTTCTGAAAATTAGAGGGGTCAGCCTGAATGGCAGGCCCAGGGGTTTAGGTTTGGATCTTGGGTCAACTTGACCCAGCCTGGTTCACTGGATTAAATAACACAAGAATTAAGGGGTTAGTTTGGAAAATTAGAATCTCATTGATTAAAATAAGGTCTGCCAACACTGAGTATTAGTAAACTATTGGATTAACATATAAAAATGGGAGACTGGTTGGTTGACTTAGCACTTTTAAGGCTGGAAATCAGAATAGAACATGGGGGGGGGGGACAAAAAACTTAAATAATACAAGTATAAAGAAAGAAAAAGGGGCCGGAAAGGGGTAATGACTAAGGTATAAAAGAGGGAGGTCTGGAATAATATAAGAGGGGACATTGTGTGATAAAGAGAGACTGAGATATACACATTTAGACATACATTAGAGAGGATACTGAAAATACACAAGAATACCTTGAAACTCTAAAAACAGGATATACACACACTGATATACACACACAGAAATATAACTCTACCATTCCATTAAAAATTTTAGTGATTTTTATCCCTTTTCAACTTCTGAAACTGTTGAATTCATCCGAGCGAGAAATAGCTTAAACTTGGTTGTCAAAGTTTTGGTTTAAAGCTTTGTTAGGTTGTTTGTTTGGTTTGAACCTAATCTCTTGAGTTGCTATCTATCATTCTAGGGTTTGGAGTTGTGTTTGTTTAGCTGATTACTGGTGATTCCTGCTACTATTATACTGCTGACCATTTCCTGTGTTGCTTTCAAATTCCAGGTATTCCTTGACTCTCTAGGAGATGAAATGCAAGTGTGGAAGCTGTAATTGCCTGAAGATGCTATGAATAAATACTGTTTCATTTAACCATGAATGTTGGCTATTTATTTAGAATTTTGAAGTTAGTGATGTAGTGTAATAATACTTAGCCCTTTTTGTTCATTTTGATAAAGTAACATGGTAGTATTTTCTAGGAAATTCATGCTGCATTTAGGATAGATGAATACATGAGATTTGGTAGTTTGATGGTGCAGGATATTTGAGTATTCTGTGTGTATGGACTGTTGGTTAAGCCATTCACATGTTTAATACGCATATGTTCAATCATGTGATTGCCTGTTCCTGAAAGTGAAGTATTCTAATTGTTATTCTAATTGATGTAGATATGCTGACTTTTAATTGGAATATGTATTTGTATAAGAATGAGTTTTGTCTTGTTTGGATATGCACAACTTTGTTATAAGCTAGAATCAGAAGTGTATGGTTTACTGTGACACGAACATAGAATTAAACCAAGTGAGGTTTTCTTGTTTGATCATCATTTCATTCCATGGAATTCCAGTTACTGCTTATAGGAATTTGGCCAAGGTTTAAACAAGTTTGGAGTCTCACATTCGTTTGGTATAATTAGTTAACAGGTTGGTGTCAATCATGATGAATCAATGAGTGTTTGATTTGGGAGTACTTAATCAAGTTATCTACCTATTATTCCTTGTTTAAGAAATGACAAGTAAAAAATGGAAATTCATGCATATGTATTGGATTCTGTTTTAATTGGGTCTTGTGTTATTTTGGTTTGTTGCAAATAAATGAACAATTCAATGCCCGTATGGTATTGTCAAAGGGGATCGATCGAGGCTCTCAACCTTATTTCATTGGGCCAGCTTCAAGCCCAATTTCTATGACCCAAATTCACGTGTGTGTATTAAACATTCAGTGGCTCCTAATTTTGGCTTTGGATACCGATTTCAAGCCCAAATATTGGAGTGGATCGTGCATTAGTGTTGAGTTAGATTAGATTTTAACATTTAGGATAGTTGCAATTTTAGTGGCCTTTTAATTAATTCATCAGTTCCCTAGATTGGAGGTGAGTCATAGTAAATAATAAATAGTTTATGGCCCTTCGACCTTTAGTATGAATATCCTTTTAAAATGGAATCGAGGTGTGCCGCGCCAAATAAAATCTCAAATGCGTGGTCCTCACTTAATTACTCCTCTTAAAATCCTTAGAATTCGAGGTGTGCCATTTAGCGAATTTTCATGGCCCTCGCAAAGTTGCTAACGCGTAGTTGATTTAGGCGCGTATTTTAAAAATCTACCTTTCCTAAACTCGGGTGTACATTTATGTGACCAAAATCCAAATCTCAACGATGTTAAAATAGGTCAAAGGCTACGGGTGCATTTATGTAACATAGATCGAGATGGGTTTTAATAACGTGGCAATTCTTCTCTAAAAATTGAATAAAGCGATTAAAAAGTAAAATTGCACATAGGTTCATAATTGTTTAAAAATCATATAACTACGACAAATATAAAGTTGAGCGACCGTGCTAGAACCACAGAACTCGGGAATGCCTAACACTTTCTCCCGGGTTAACAGAATTCCATACCCGGATTTCTGGTTCGCGGATTGTAATACAGAGTCAATCCTTTCCCTCGATTCGGGATTTGAACCGGTGACTTGGGACACCATAAATCTCCCAAGTGACGACTCTGAATCTCTTAGTAAATGAATCTCGTTTCGATTGTCCTTCAATTGGAAAAACTTCCTTTTATTATACCCTTCCGGGGGTGTAGTGAAAAAGGAGGTGTGACAGGCTCTTCTGAGGTCATAGGGGCAGGAACAGGAGCGTGTTCCGATCGAGGTCGAACTTTTCTTTTTAGGTGAAGGCCCTTGGCCTTGAGGGGTTATTTTAAACTTTCATCGAAATATTAACCCGTCATGGTTCGATAGAAGTCGAACTCTTTTTTTTGGCAAAGGCCCTTGGTCTTGAGGGGTTATTTCTAACTTTCGCCAAAATATTAACCTGTCGTTGTTCGATCGAGGTCGAACTCTTCTTTTTTGGTGAAGGCCCTTGTCCTTGAGGGTGTTATTTTGAACTTTAAATAGTAACCCGTCGTTGTTCGATCAGAGTCGAACTCTTCTTTTTTTGGATAAGGCCCTTGGTCTTGAGGGTGTTATTTTGAACTTTTGTCAAAATAGTAACCCGTCGTTGTTAGATCGTGTAAGGCCCCGTGAAAATTTATGCTCAAAATTTAGTAGCTTGTAGTGTCAAGTTCCGAATATGTGTTAGGAATGTGTAAAATTCCTCGCGGCGCGCAAGCTCGCTGCGGTTCGGACCCTTTGTACTGACCTAAGCATTCAAAAATAAAAGAATCAAAGTTTTCCAGAAAAGTGCTATTTTGCTGTCCAGAATGTGTCACAAATCAAGTATGTGGACCGCATTTCTGCCGCAGATTGAGGTCAAAATATGGTCCATTATGAGATCGCATAACTGATATGCAGACGTATTTCTATCACAAAGTGAGTCAATGTGTCAGTCAAATTTGAGGTCAAAAGTGCGGTGCATTATGCGATCGCAAATCGGCTATGCAGACCGCATTTCCGCCGAAAACCCAAACAAAATGTTCAGAGTTTTGGAGCACTTTTGCGGTCCATTATGCGGACCGCATTTCCACTCTGTGATTGCAAAGTGCGACCGCAAACAGGACTCGAGCTCTTATTTTTCTAAATTTTCAACCCGGCCCCTTTTTCAATAAAACACCTCAATCCCTCATTTTTACATATATTCTGAACAAACTAGAGAGTGGGAAGAGAGGGTTCTTGAGAGAGAAATTTCTTCTTCCTCAATTTGATTTTCAAAGTCGCCCAGGCCCGGAAAATTTCAAGTAATTGTCTTCATCTCCATTCTTGCAGGTAAAATCCCCAACCCCTTTTTTCATTGGTTTTCAGGTTTAAGCAAACAAGGGGATTCTCATGCAATGATTCTTGAAAATAAAGGTTGGAAACATTCATGCATGTCTTTTAAAACCAAAAATCTAGTAAGGAAAATTGGGTAGAAGTAAAGGTTTGCAAAAGAATGATTTGATAACCTAAATCTTTTCGGGTAGTCATTGTGAACTTCAATTCTAAGATATATGTGTTAACTTGTGAACTAGATTGACGTTGCTAGACTGTTTGATGAATTGAAAGTAGAAGTTAAAAAGGAAATTCGGCTCTAGGTATGTATGGCTAACTTTAACCTTTGTAAAGTCACCTTGTTTGGTGTACGTGTTACATATGTCGACTATTTGTGAATTTTTGTGACTGATGTGCCTTGAACATTGTTGGTGAAGTTTCTCGATATAATGGTGGAAGTAAATCGCAACAAAACCAAGTGTGTGTGAATGTCCTTATGTGGTAAGAACTGTGTAACAAGTGATGGAAAGAAATCGTAATTGATGTAACTGAAACAACTATGGTAATATCATATGTGACTTGTCGTGGGCAATTATCGTTGTGACTTACCTTGTATACAGGCTGTTGTATATGATGGAAATGGCATTGATGGTTATGAAAATTCTTTGTGAATTGTTATTATTGTTGTGTGAAATGTGATTGTTCGGTGGGATCGGGTTGCGCACCGCAACATGAAGTAATAAGGTGTGGGTTATGGTGATAAGGGTGTCTGAGGTAATAAGGTTGGCCGAGATAATAAGGGTGAAAAAGTGATCGAAATCACTATTAAAATGAAAATATGCAAAAGTTGTGAAATCATTGATGTGATGAAATAATGTTGAAAGGGGGAAAGGGGAGATCGTGAAACTTGTTTAGCTTTGGTTGTTCCTTTCATGTGCATTTGACTGTCTATTCTATTACTGTTTGTTATCTGTGTATTGATTGTTCTTACTTGGGGTAAAGTTTGTTCATACATACCAGTACAATTCAAATGTACTGACATCCCTTTTGTCGGGGGCGCTACATTCGTGTTATGATTGTAGGTGGTTCCGTAGCAGGTACTCCAGTCCACCGATAGTAGCACTCCCTCACTTCTCTTTAGCTGAATTGGTGAGACCCTTTCCTCTCGGGGCCCTGCGTGTCACATGCCGCTTTTATTCCAGAGTCTTGTTGTCAGCAAGTATTGTATCATCCTTCTGTATCCTTAGAGGCTCTGTAGACAGGAAATGTGTGTTGTGAACTAATATAAATATGTATTTTGTATGTTAGGCGATGTAAGTTTTAAACAACGCTAAATAACCATGTATGTTATGTATGTTTTGTAAAAAGGTGTTTAAATTATAAATGGTCATTTCCTTGGATTAGTGAGTAATGAAAACACGGGGTAACACGTGGGATAGGAAAGACACCCAGGTTCGCTTGACTGGGGCTACCCGGTCGAGTGCCGGTCGCGCCCCTCAGTTTTAGGGCGTGATAGATCGGAGTCAAACTTTTCTTTTTTGGCGAAGGCCCTTGTCCTTGAGGGTTATTTCGAACTTTCATCAAAATATTAACTTGTAGTGGTTCGATTGAAGTTGAACTCTTCTTTTTTGGCGAAGGCCCTTGGCCTTGAAGGGTTATTTCGAACTTTCATCGAAATATTAACCCGTCGTGGTTCGATCGAAGTTGAAGTCTTCATTTTTGGTGAAGGCCCTTGGACATTAGGGGTTATTTTGAACTTTCATCAAAATATTAACCCGTCGTTCTTCGATCGAGGTCGAACTCTTCTTTTTTGCGAATGACCTTGGACTTGAGGGTGTTATTTTGAACTTTCCTCAAAATATTAACTCGTCATGGTTCGATCGAAGTCGAACTCTTCTATTTGGAGATGTCCCTTGGTCTTGAGGGGTTATTTTGAACTTTTGTCAAAATATTAACCCGTCGTGGTTCGATCATGGTCGAACTCCTCTTTTATGGCTAAGGCACTTCGCCTTAAGGGTGTTATTTCGAACTTTCATCGAAATAGTAACCCATCGTTTTTCTATCGAGGTCTAACTCTTCTTTTTGGTGAAGGACCTTCGCCTTAAGTGTGTTATTTCGAACTTTCATCAAAATATTAACCTATTGCAACTTCTAATATTTTGGAGAGTTGGGTATCTTCTGGGAGAGTCCCAGTTTGCCTGATTTTATTTGCATCGAGGAGCGTGATGTCGGAGAGCAGAAAATGTTGCTACTTTGCTCACACTCGTTTCACACACATATTGGAGTTTCTCTGTCTAAACTTTTCGCTTTTCATTCTGGATGTGTCATTGGTGGGTGTGGCGATGAATTACACTTTGACCTCGGGGAGTTCCCCCTCGTCGGCCTAGTCTTTAAGTCCCCGGGAGGGCTCTCTTGGGACACCTTCTTGGTGAGGGAGAGGGTGTATCGCTTAAGGGGTATCATTTCCTAGGATTTTGGTTTGTCTGGTGGACGATATTTCGATTGTTTTGTAGTAATTTCCCATTCTTCAGTTGGGATGTCTCCTTGCTCGCTTGCCCACGTGGTGCTTGCGTTCTTGTTTGAGCAAACAGCAGAATGTGGGACTAGATGATATTCTCCTTATCCCGATTTGATGAGTTGGTTAATGAAGGTGGATCTATGGCGTTGCTCGCTTTGCTTGGCATTTCAATGGTTGATGGGGGTGGTGTTTTCTCAATTCAGTAATCATATCCAGCTCTCTTTCGCTTCCTTTTTTGTGCCTTTGTCCCTTGCGGGCTAGGCTCGTTTTGGCTGGCTCATGTGTTGATCGGCATACATGGGAGGATGTTGGTTGCAACTTCTACTTGTATATAGCATCATGATCTAGGTTAGCGTGTGAGGTTTACTTACCATTCGTTTCAGTGGGCGATTGTGTTTCCGATTTTTTATCTGGAGGAGACTAGGAAGTTTTCACTAAGAAATTCCCACAGACGACGCCAAATTGTTTGACCAAAATATATAGAAACTTTTTTTATTAAAACAATTAATGAAGATGAAGAGGTACATCTTGGTCAAACGTAATAAACTCCAGATCCATAAGCAAATTAGAAAATAATGCATAAGATGAAATAGTGAGGATCAATCTTACTTATTGAGGTTTTTCATTTCTTCTCTCACTATCAATAGGGATGACTGTTTTACATAATCAATGGAAGATTGCTTTGTCTTTATTTTACTTAGAAGCTTACAGAGTAAAGGAAACAGAGAGAGAAAAGCCCTCTATATATAGTTGTGGAATCCTTGATATGTTCTTAGGTCAATGCACTTTCATACCACGTCCTCTTTCTCCATTCCCTTACTATTGTTCTTTGACTTGGCGGGCATTATGAGTACGGGGTTTGGAAAAAATCATTTCATCTTCCACTACCTTGCTGCTTGGACGGGATATGGGTTGGGTCGACCGCATCGATCAGGTTTTCACCAATATAAGTCCCTGGTATGTGTATTGATAGTCAACTTCACATTAATGAAGAAAAGTAAATTACCCTCCACCAGTATATACTCTAGGTTGATTTGCATGCTATGGTTTCATCAGTTACTAAGTTTTTTCATTTCGTTTGAGTCCTTGACTGGACTTTCCAATCAGGCAACTCTGATCAAGGGAATCTTGTCTAAAAGAGGATAACTAAAAGCCGATTAGGTTGAGGTTGTGCTTAAGAAGTAACATATTGGCGAGCTGAGTAGCTAGGGTCGAGGTCGAACACTCAAATCAGCCCAAACAGCTAGTTTGGTAATAAGATATTTTAGAGGAATATTCTATAGAATATTCTTTACACTTGTACTTTCAGTTAGGTAAGGGACATGTCCCATATAAGTAGGAATATAGAAAGAAGAAAGGGGTATGTAATATTATATATGATAAGTTCTCTCTTGAAAAATTGAATCTCGAGTAAATTACAAACATCATATCCGAGAAAGCTTTCTATATTCCCACGCGTCTTACATCATTGTCAGAGTGAGAATCATCCACCTCATTAAATATTTGGGTGAATAAATCTCTCTTTTTACATTTATTGCCATTTCATATATTTATTGTTTGTTATTACTCCATTATACCTTCAGCACAGTACCATTAAACACTCCCTTGGAAAGAAATAGTTTTAAGTGCGATTTAACGTTATTCATATTTACGAGACGTCGGTCGGTTTGTTGAGCAACCATATAGCGACACCGCACGCCATACCAAAGACCTTCAAAATGCTGTTGTACTTGAAAATATACGACGACACGACGAACCTGGAGGATCATGTGACCCACTATGTCACTGCAATAAAAGGCAATAACTTCGCAAAAGAACAAGTATCGTCCATATTGACTAAAATTTTGGAGAAACCCTAACCGAATGAGCACTGACTTGGTATTCACAGTTACCTGCACTTTCCATAGAAACGTTCGAGAAAATGGCAGACAAGTTTGTCATTTCCCACGCCGGAGCTAAGAAAGCTTAGGCGAGGGTGAACTGCATATTCGCCATTAAGCAATCACCCGGTGAAGGACTCAGGGAATTCCTCGCCCGGTTCAACCGTGTAAGAATGACCCTTCCAAATGTATCTAAGGGGATGACAGTAGCTGCTTTCCAAAATGGGCTAAGCAGGAGTAGGTCGAGGAGTGTTTCCCCCTCAGAAATAGTTTACGCGTTGGAGAAGCTCGGACCAAAAGTAAAGTGGCTACAAAAAATACTTAACTAGGATTTACTCATTATCATCTTATTTAATTAGTTTAATAAAAAGGTTTAACATTTTTTGGTCAAACAGGTAACGTGTGCGAGGTTTTTACTCGAGCTGTGTATATATAATGGAATTTTGGAAATATATATCTTTACTAATTCTAAACCCAATATCATAACCAATTTTGAAACTGCCGATGCAACCCAATAATTATAAATGGATGATAAATGATACTTTTCAGTTTTCCCACTTAGCTTGTGATCTTAAGTAAAGGGCACATAGGCAGTCAGGCGTCAATAAAAGTTCATACATATGTCAATTTTCATAGACTCTTTCAAAGTCATCGTAGACAAGACAAGCAACGAAGTTTCTGTTTTTGATGACGACAACCAAGTTTCTGATTAACGATTACAAAGACAAAAAAGAGGAACGCAAGCAACAAAAAGTTGATAATTCCTACGTATGCATAGATTGTCTAAAGCAAAGATGGTATTTCTAGATAATCCTTACTTTCAACGACGGATCCAACGTCGCATTTGCGGTTAGGCATAACACGCTTGTGTTTCAGGCCACGGAAAAAACAAGCGTAATAAAGTTTGATATATATTTTAAAATCCATCTTCTCCCCATCTAAATTTTGAATACGACAATGCTTATTTCCCCGAAAGAACCAAAAAACACCATACACTAGTTGTAACGATCCGATCGGTTGTTTTATTTTCTAGAACCATGTTCCCCTAAATACAACTTCCCGTACATGCTTTTACTGATTTATGACTTGTGGGGAGGGTTGGTTCGAGATTTAGAAGAGTTCGGGTTGAAATCAGAACACTTGGTTCCTTAAGTTGGCTTAAAAGGCTAAGTTTGACTTTTATCAACATTTTGAGTAAATGACCTCGGAATCAGGATTCTGATAAGTAGGGATTTTGACTACTTATTTTCACCCTTTTACTTTTATTTTAGCTCAAAAATGCTTAAACGTATTCCCGAAAACCGATAAAATATGTTTACTTACAGATTATTGGAAAATGAGCCAAAGAGATAAAAATCAACTCAAGAAAGAGTAATTTTGAACAAGGACTAAAACAAAGCAGAAAATAGTAAAGTGCGAACCGTGTAATATTGTGTGCGGCCGCAGACTATGAAGAATCCTCTATCAAATGTTCTATGCAAAGTGCAGACCGAATAATTATAGTGTGGCCGTAGAAGATGAGGTTCAGAGAAATGTGATTTTGGTCCACGAAGAAGTGTGTACTGCATTATTATTGTGCGGCCGCAGAATCAAAAGTGCAGCGCACTCAGAAATGTGCAGTCCGTAGAAGTCTTCCATGTCAGATCTCAAACTCAAGAGTGCGACAGAACTAATAATTGTGCAGTCCGCAGAATCTGAAAAAGTGCGGCCGCAACCCAGAATTGTGCGGCCACAGAAGTCCATCCTGTCAAGCCAGCACCAAAGTGCGGACAACACATAGAATTGTGCGGTCGCAGAACCTCCATAGGGGCAATTTTATCCGATAATTTTAGTTGTGTATAAATAGTCTTTTTTGTCAAAATTAGGTTAAATTTGAACATGAGAAAGTAGATTGTTGTTTTTCCTTTACTGCTTTGGGTAACTTTGTGATAGTTTATCATTTTAACATTGGATTTTCTTCCATTTATCATCTATTATGAATTCAATCTTATTTTCTTCTCTAGTTTCTTCAATTTTCTCTATGAGTAGCTAAATTTCTAGCTAGGGTTGTGACCCAATCCTAGTGTGGGTACCTAATGAGTGTTTAATTTAGGACTTGTTTGTAATTGGATTAGTGATATTTAGCCTAGTTCTTGCTTGGATTTAAGAATTAATGGTTGCAAATATTGATTCATACCTGATTGACTTAGTCTCTACTTGAGAAAGAGAGATTAAGTCTAAGAAAACTTGGCTAACAAGAAATTGGGGTGAACTCAAGAAATTGATAACCCTAATCAAAGGGTTGAATCTAGAGATAGTAAGACCAAACTTGAGCATTTGTTTTGTGCAATAACCAATTGGACTTGAGAAAGCTGAATTTGACAAAACCACTCTAACTACCGAGAGGTATTGAGTGGGTAATTGAGTGTGGTTGCTATATTACGACCCCGTTCAATCAAACTTGCCCTAGAGCCTATAATCCATTAGGAAACCACTTAGGTGGAATTCATGACCCTAGATCTTTTATAAACTTGAAAACCAACAACACCAAAAATATCATTCTCTAGCTTTTCATTTGCAAACATTAGTATAATCATTATAAGTAGAAAGAAATAACCAAACATGTGGAAGTGAATTTTGGGAAAATCATACACTTAGTCTAGATATATACCTAATCTAATATAAGCTCTCTGTGGAATCGACCCCGACTCATGTTGGGTAATTATAATTGCATCGATTGTTTCACAATCCGAATAGTAGTATGAATTTGATCAACATCAGATTCGACGGTTCCAATAGGCTCGTATGATGATTTCGGAATTGCGCTTGGCAAGCCGCAGGTGCAGACTCCCCAGATATGTCATAATCGCACCTGCGCTTGGCAAGCCGCAGGTGCGAGCCACGAGCCGCAGAAGCGAGAAATAAAGGGCAGCCTAGGAACCGCAGATACGGAATATTGGGTGCACCTACGTGACCGCATGTGTGAGAGCTGTGGTCGCAGGTGCAGCTAAGCTCGCAGAAGCGTCCCTTTATATCCGTAGATGTGGAGACTAGCCAAGTGAGGGAAATACGCACCTGTAATGGCTTTTTCGCAGGTGCGAGGCCGCAGATGCGACCAAGGGACCACATGTGCGAAAGCCTCTTGGCAGTGAGGGGTCATTTAATATTGATTTAGGCCAATTTTATCAAATTTTATTCCACTCTTGGGCGATTTGAAAGCTTTTAAGAAGGGAATTTTGACCTAGCTTTGTGAGGTAAGTAATTATACTCAATATGAGTTTAATACATAGATTATGGGTAGATTTTAACATGAAAATTTGGTAAAAATCATGGGTTTAGATGAAAAACCTAGGTTTTAATAAAAATGAGATTTTACCACGAAAATGATTATGGAACTTAGTGAAAATCATATATTTATGTTCCTAAGATTATGAGTAACAACTTTCTTCGAAATTTTTTGGAATTTGAGCATATGGGCACGGGGATAAATTTTAAGAATCTTGTATTTTGGGTTGGGTAAACACTTTAATAGTGAGGATATGAACTTTCGAGCATAGATTGATTAGTTTATGTAATGTTTGACTACTTTCGAGTCGTTTGGTGCCAAATTTGGAGGTTTGAGCACCTCTTTGGACCGGAAAGTAGGCTTTGAGACGAGGTAAGTCACTTTTCTAACCTTGTAAGAAGGAATTCACCCTATAGGTGAACTTAATTAATATGTGTTGTGATTTGTGAGGGCTACGTATGCACGAAGTGACGAGAGTCCATAAGTAGCTACTATTTCTGTTTATGTCGGGGTAGTTTTAGGTTTACACCATGCTTTGTGGACACTGTTATTTGATTATATTTGTAACTGTATCAAATGGAAGTAAGTTGAGGATTTTTAAGAATTTAAAAGCTTATAGTTGAATTGTCCTTATTTTAAAAAGAATCAAGAAAGGGTTATGATTTATTGATAAATTTGTATTTGACCGCGTCACAATCATATTCCGCGAGCAGGTAATTTTTTCCACTACTCTCATGGGAGCGGGCCGTTCGTCTCGGCAGGTTAATAGATGCATCTATGGTTCGTGTCATTCGAGCCTCGGCAATACACATTTTAAATTTATGTTGAATCGGGCTGAACATCCTCGGCGGAATTTGTGCGTGATAATAGAAGTGAAAGACCCCTTTATATTTGGTATAAATTCATTATTTGACAGATCATTTGTTTTAAATTAAGGAAGTGATTTGGGTTCTTAAATATGGTGAAAGAATTGTTCAGTTATTTCTTGTTCTGAGTTTTATTGTTATCTTTATATATCATGCTTCGTTAGAATTTCATATTATCATATTGTTGGCCCTTAATAAGTGTCGGAGTCGACCCCTCGTTACAACTTCATCGAGGTTAGACTAGATAGTTACTGGGTACATATTATTTATGTACTCACTTTAAACTTTTGTTCTTAATTGTACATGATCTGAGGCAGGTGCATCTGGTTACCAGCTCGGCGTGTAGATTTGATCCCCCTTCTCGAGACTTCACGGTGAGATGCCTTCCAAGCCATTCTGCCGCAGCTGGAGTCTTCCTTAGGTTATATTTTTCTGTCTATTTCCTTTCAGATAGTAGGCTAGTATTCTTTTGTATATTCTACTAGATTGCCCACACAAACGTGACAGCAGTTCTTGGCACACACATTAGTAGACTTATGATTTTGGATTTGTTTACATGATTACAATTTGTACTCATTTGCTTCTGTTTAATTATGTTATATTTGCTAATTTCTAAATCTTTTTAACAAATGAGGAAATTTTATCCACTCAGTAATTTATTTAAACAGGAAACCACTAGTTTGATCAGTATTGGCTTGCCTAACAATGGTGTCGAGCGCCATCACAGCCTACAATAAAATTGGGTCATGACAACATGGTATTAGAGAACTAGATTCATATAGGTCTCACAAGTTACGGGCAGGCCTAATATAGTCTTGCGGATCGGCACGGATATGTCTGTACTTATCTTCGAGAGGCTATAGGGTATTAGGAAACTACTCTTTATTCATCTCCTATCGTGCAGTTGATGGTATACAAAGTTCTTTCTCTTATTCTCTCATATATGATGAGAACGCACGCATAAGACGTTTCGGACCTGAGAGGAGCTGCTCCCCCCATTGCTAGAGGCCGAGGTAAAGGCCGGGGAGGGCACCAGCCCGGGGTAGGGGACGAGGATGTCCCAGAGTTGACCCAGTTTAACTACCAGCAGATCTAGTAGAGGATCCCATTATTAAAGAGCAGGGCGAGGTTCCCACATCAGAGCCAGCCCTGGTAGGTTTCATGTCAGCACTAGGCTTTTAGGAGGTCATGGGTCGTATAGTGCCATTCATGGATTCTATAACCCATGATGGTTTATTTCCAGCAGACCCAGCCACATCTCAGACGAGAGAGGGAGCACATACGCCTACTACTCAGCCTCCGGGGCATGCAACTATAGTATATTAGACTTCAGGTACATTACCTATGGGCAGAGCCCAACTAGTTGCAGCGGCTGTACCTGAGCCTAGACCAGCTACGGCAGGCGAGACGTAGAAGCTTGTGGAAAGATGGACTAGTCTACACCCTCTTGGCTTTGGAGGTGAGTGACATGAGGATCCCCAAGACTTCTGATAGGTGCAGGGATAAACTACACAATATGAGGATATTTGAGTCGCATGGGGTGGATTTCACAACTTTCCAGTTGGAGGTAAAGGCCCGTAGATGGTGGAAGTCTTATCTTCTCGGCAGGCCAGTGTGTTCTTCTCCCATGACTTGGGACCAATTTACACAGCTTTTCTTGGATAGGTATATTCCACCCGCCCAGAGGGAAGAGTTGTAGTTTCAATTTGAGCAGCTCGAGTAGGGTCAGATGTCAGTGACCGATTATGAGGGTAGATTTTTGGAGTTGTCTCGCCATGCACTTATGATACTTCCTAAGGATGCAGAGAGAGTGCGGAGGTTTGTTGCGGGGTTGCACTCTGGTATTAGGGCTAGTATGGCCCGGGAGGTTGAGATGGGGACTGATTATCACATAGTAGTAGATATTTCTCAAAGGATTAAGGGTTACTGCCAAAGGGGTAGAGACCAGATGCAGTAGAACAAGAGGACCCGTTTCTTTGGAGAGTTTAGAGGTGCCCCAGCTAGGGGCAGAGGTCAGTTTGGGAGGGTTCAGCCTAGCAGGTCTACATATGGAACATCACCACCTCATCGGGGTGCTCCATTGCGACCTTATTTTAGTGCTATGCCAGAGAGTTCTTACCACCTACCAGCTATTCAGGATTCTTCCAACGCCTATTTCAGTGCCATGACAGAGAGTTCATACCATCCACCATCCATCCAAGGTTCTTCCAGTGGGCATTCATGCCATCAAGGTTAGACTTCGGGGTAGTAGTCTATGGCACCGAGGGGTTGTTACAATTGTGGGCAGCTGGGTCACATAAAGAGATTTTGTCCCAAACTTTGGGGCAAGGTGGTATGGTAGGGTCATCAGCCCATGATTACAGCATCAGCCGTCCGACCGCCCAAAGGCAGAGGGTAGGTGGGTAGGGCCATCCTAAAGGTGGAGGCAGGCAGGGAGAGGTCAGTCAGCTACTGTTCAGTCAGGCGGAGGCCAGTCAGCCGATGCTCTAGCTAGATTCTATGCTTTTCTGGCCAGACCAGATGTAGTAGTCTCAGATGCCGTGATCAGAGGTATTATTTCTGTCTGCGGTATGGATGCTTCGGTAGTATTTGATCTAGGGTCATCTACCTATTCATATGCATCATCTCTGTTTGCTCATTTCCTGGATATTCCTCGTGAGTCCTTGGGTATTCCTATTTTGTGGGTGATTATGTGGTTGTGGATCGGATCTATCAGTCCTGTTTGGTCACATTTTGTGGTTACGAGACTAGAACAAACCTTTTGTTGCTTGATTTGACCGACTTTAAGGTCATCGTAGGTATGGAGTGGTTATCCCCATATAACTTCATCCTTGACTGCCATGCCAAGACTGCTACTTTAGCGATGCAAGAGTTTTCAAGACTGGAATGGAAGGGTTCATTCGTTAGTACATCTAGTCTGGTCATCCCTTTTATGAAGGCTCAACATATGGTCGAGAAGAGTTGTTTGGCTTATCTAGCCTATGTTCGGGATACTACCGCAAAGCATTCGATGTTTGATTTAGTGCTAGTAGTTCGGGAATTTGCTGATGTGTTTTTTTTGACCTTTCAGGCATGCCACCAGATCGTGACATTAATTTCTATATTGACTTGGCTCCAGGTACCCAGCCTATATCTATCCCACCATACCGTATGGCTCCGAAAGAGTTGAAGGAGTTGAAAGAGCAGCTTGAGGAGTTCCTAGCAAATGGTTTTGTTAGACCAAGTGTTTCACCTTGAGGTGCATCAGTGTTATTTGTGAAGAAGAAAGATGGGACTATGCAGATATTCATTGATTACTGCTAGTTGAACAAAGTTACCATCAAGAACAACTATCCATTACCACATACAGATGATATGTTTGACCAATTGTGGGGTGTTCTTTAAGATCGACTTGAGATCAGGGTATCATCAGTTGAAGATTCGGGACTCAGATGTTCCGAAGATTGCTTTTCATACTAGATATGTCTTTCGGCTTAACCAATGACCCATCGGCATTTACGGATTTGATGAATAGGGTGTTCAGGACTTATATTGATTCCTTCTCGTTATTGTCTTCATTCATGATATCTTGATCTACTCACGTAGCCTGGGGGAGCACGAGCAATATTTGAGAGTGGTGCTTCAGACCTTGAGGGAATAGAAGCTATATTCTAAGTTCTCCAAATGTGAGTTTTGGTTAGATTCAGTGACATTCTTGGGGCATGTTGCATCAGGCAAGGATATTAAGGTAGATCCCAAGAAGATTGAGGCCGTTCAGATTTGGTCTCATCCCACTTCGGTGATGGAGATCAGGAGTTTCTTAGGGTTAGCAAGTTATTATCGTTGGTTTGTGGATGTTTTTTCATCCATTGCAACACCTTTGACTAGATTGACCCAAAAAGGTGCTCTGTTTTGTTGGTTCGATAATTGTGAGATGAGATTTCAGAAGCTCAAGACAACTTTAACTACAACACATATTCTAGTGTTGCCTTCCGGTTCAGGGATGTATACGATTTATTGCGATGCCTCACATGTTGGCTTGGGTTTTATACTAATAATGCAGGATGGGCGAGTTATTGCTTATGCATCACATCAGGTGAAGATCTATGAGAAGAATTATCCTGTGCACTACCTAGAGTTAGCCGCTATTTTTCATGCTCTTAATATCTAGAGGCATTATCTTTATGGGGTGTCCTGTGAAGTTTACATTGATCATCCGAGCTTGTAGTATCTATTCAAGCAAAAGGGATCTCAATTTGAGGCAGCGCAGATGGCTTGAGTTACTGAAGGATTATGACATCACCATTCTTTATCACTCTTGCAAGGTGAATGTAGTCGTGGATGCCCTAAGTAGAAGGCAGAGAGTATAGGTAGTTTGACATTTATTTTAGCATAGGACGGGTCATTAGCTTTGGACATTCAGTCCTTGGCTAACAGACTTGTGAGGTTGGACATTTCAAAGCCTAGCTGAGTTCTTGTATAGGTTGTTGCTCAGTTTTCACTGTTGGAGCAAATCAAGGTTCTACAGTTTGATGATCCCCATTTGATAGTCCTCAGAGAGACGATAGTACAGGATGGTGCCAAGGAGATTTCTATCGGTGAGGATGGTGTTTTACGACTCCAGGATCGTCTATGTGTTCCTAATGTTAATGTCTTGAGAGGGAGGATTCTAGATGAGTCATACAGTTATCGATATTCCATTCATCAAGTTTCTATGAAGATGTATCGTGACCTGAGACAACATTATTAGTGGTGGCGGATGAAGAAAGTCATAAGCTAGGTGCCTAAATTGCCAGCAGGTTAAGTATGATCACCAGAGGCCAAGTGGCCTACACTAGTAGATGACTATGTCGGAGTGGAAATGGGAGCGCATTACTATGGACTTCGTAGTTGGGTTGCCGCGAACCTTACGAATGCTTGATGCAGTTTGGTCATCGTCGACAGGTTGAACAAGTCGACACACTTCATTCCGGTTGTGACTATATACACTTCAGAGAGGTTTACCCAAATTTATATTCAGGAGATAGTTCAGTTGCATGGTGTGCTTGTTTCCATTATATCAGCTATAGGCCCTCAGTTTACTTCACAGTTCTGGAGATCCGTACAGAGTGAGTTGGGGACCCGCATAGAGCTCAACACAACATTTCATCCGCAGATCGATAGGCAGTCAGAGCGGCTAGTTCAGATCTTAGAGACATGCTCAGAGCATGCGTGATTGAATTTAGAGGGCAGTGGGATCGATTCTAACCTTTGGCTAACTTTGCTTACAATAATAATTATCACTCCATCATCGAGATGGCTTCTGAGGCTTTATATGGTCGGCGATGTCATTCTCCCATCAGATGGTTTGAGCCTTGGTGAGGCTAAATTATATGGTAATGATTTGGTAAAGGATGCCTTGGAAAAGGTAAAGTTGATTCAGGAGCGACTTCACACAATACATTCCACATAGAAGAGTTACGTAGATTAGAATGTGTGTGATGTATCATTTATGGTAGGTGAGAAGGTTCTCTTGAAGGTCTCACCGAGGAAGGGTATTAAGGGATTGGGAAGAAGGTAAAGCTGAGCCCAAGGTTTATAGGCCCATTTGAGGTGTTGAGGCGAGTTGGGAAGGTTGCTTGTGCTTGCCTTACCTACCAACCTATTAGGAGTTCTTCTGGTTTTTCACGTGTCTATGCTCCGGAGGCACTAAGCCGACTTGTCACATATGTTAGACTTTAGCACTATTCAGTTAGATGAGAGCCTGGGTTATGAGGAGGAGACAGTTCCATTGTTGCTAGACAGGATTGCCAGTTGAGATCCAAGAGGATTTCCGCAGTAATGGCTCAGTGGAGGGGCTAACAAGCCGAGGGGGCGACCTGGGAGTCTGAGTAGGACATGCAGAGCAGATATCCACACTTATTTAGTACTACAGGTATGAATCTAAACTCGTTCGAGGATGAACATTTATTTAAGAGGTGGAGAATGTAACCACCAAACCGATTGTTTTGCTTTCTATAACATTGTTCCCCTAAATAAGACTCCACGTACATGCTTTTACTGATTTATGACTTGCGAGGAGGATTGGTTCGGCATTTGGAAGACTTCGGGTTGAAATCGGAACACTTGGTTCCTTAAGTTGGCTTAAAAGGCTAAGTTTGACTTCGATCAACATTTTGAGTAAATGACCTCCGAATCAGGATTCGACGGTTCCAATAGGTTTGTATAATGATTTCGGACTTGTGAGTATGTTTGTATCGAGTTTTGGAAGACCTGGGAGCATTTTTGTGCTTAATAGTGAAAGGCGGTTCTTTGAAGGTTTTAGAAGTTCTTTAAATTTGGTTTGGAGTGGATCTTGGTGATATTGAGGTCCAAATGGAATTCCAAGACCGAGAATAGTTCTATAATGTCATTTAAGACCTGCACGCAAAATTTGGTGTCATTCCAAGTAGTTTAAGTTCGGCGCGTTGGAAGTAAATTGAAGAACTTGAAGTTCATAACTTTGATTTAATTTGTTTTGGGGTGTGATTCTTAATTTTAATGTTGTTTCGAGCATTCCAAGAGTTCGAGCGAGTCCATTTTATGATTCCAAAGTTGTGAACCTATTCGGGCAGGGCCCTGGGATTCCTAAGTGTCAATCGGATGAGGCTCGGACCAAGTTGGGAGTTTGAAGCAACAACTAAAGCTCCCCAGATCTGTCTTAATCGCACATGCACTTGGCTAGCCGTAGGTGCGGGCTTGCAGGTGTGAGCCACGAGCCGTAGAAGAGAGAAATCAAGGGCAGCCCAGGAACTGCAGGGCGGAATATTGCGCGCACCTACGTGACCGCAGGCGCGAGAGCTGTGGTCGCAGGTGCGGCTAGGCTCGAAAAAGCGGCCCCTTCTATCCGCAGATGCAGAGATTGGCCAGGTGAGGGAAATACGCATCTGCGATGGCTTTTCCACAGGTGCGAGACCGCAGATGTGGCCACGGCACCACAGGTGCGAACGTCACTAGGTAGTGATGGGTCATTTTAATACGGACTTAGGCCATTTTTATCACATTTTCTTCCACTCTTGGGCGATTTGAGAGCTTTTAAGGAGGCGATTTTGACCTAGCTTTATGAGGTAAGTAATTTCTACTTTGTGTAAGTTTAATACATAGTTAGATTTCAACATGAAAATTTGGTAAAAATGATGGAACTTTCTTCGAAAATTTTCGGAATCCAGACATGTGAGCACGAGGGTAAATTTTAGGAATCTTGGATTTTGGGATATGTATACGGTCAAAATAAAGTATGCTTGATTTAGGGGGCTCGAGGAACCACTTCAAGAGTAAGCCCAAAGTACAGTGGGTTCGAGGCTGATAGCAGAGTTCGATGTTTGAAGATCGAAGTGACCAATGAATGTCGAGGCCGAACATGACCGGCCTCAAGATAATGCCTTTATGGATTTGTAAAAGAATGAGAAAGATTCCTTCCACGTCCCCAAGATCATGGCATAAATCCCAAAATATATTTGTACGCATCCGTACTAGGCAGTTAGACAACTGTCCCAATAAGATTCTTTACTATAAATAGAAATGTACCTTATTTAGGGTTCCCCTATTATATAAAGGGGACCGCAATCATTTGTAAAGATCACCAATCATTGGCAGAAAATATACTGTCTTACGTTTTGGCTCATATTTCATCAAAATCGCCTTTTTGCTTAATTGGTCTTGCTTTACTATTCTTAACCAACCTCGAGGCCACCTTAGCTCGAGGTCGAGATTGTCTTGCACACTGGTTTGATTACCTATTTCCTTCATTTATACGTTAGCTTTCTTGGTTATTAATTAGTATTGAACTAAATCGCATATCTTTAAAACCATAAATCAAATTTAATTGTTACTTGTATTTTTAAGGTAAACAGTTTGGCACCCACCGTGGGGCTAAAGATAATAGTGATTATTTTAGTACTTATTCTGATAACACACGTTATTTTCACACTTGTTCTTGTCAAGAATTTTTATTCTCAGGTTAAAACTTGTCAAACTCGAAAAATGCACCTGTACACGACAACGGTGGTCTTGGATTTCATGGGGTAAACAACAATGTAGGGGTCAGTGTGCCATCGATAAACCTTGGGGAAGTGCCAAATGTGAAACCAGATGATATTAGTTCACACATTGCTTTGAATGCGGATCTAGGCACAGACCCAGGAGGAAGTGTACGAAGTGAAGCCCGATCTGGGGGCCAGGAACACATGGCACAGGAGATGGGGGAGTCAGCCTCCACATATTATTCGGGATGCTACAAGCTCAACAGATTGCCATCGCTCAACTTCAAAGTCAGAATAAAACCCCAAGTACAGCCGAACCAGAAAGCACTCGACGTACTGAGCCAGTGCCAGTGAGATCAAATGGTAATGGCTCGGGGACTTACCCCACAATTATGAGGATGGTCGAGGAGCTCACCAAGAGGATCGAGTCCAGGTTGAAAAAGATTGAGGATAATAATAAAAAAGTGAAGATTTATAACTTCCGTGTTGATCAAATGTCGGGGGCACCCTCGGTCTTGAAAGGTTTGGATGCCAAAATATTCATACAAAAACCATTCCCTCTGAGTGTGGCTCCAAAGCCCATTCCTAAAGTTTCGCATGCTCGATATACCTAAATACAATGGGACAACCGACCCTAATGAACATATTACCTCATACACTTGTAGGATTAAGGGAAACGACTTGAATGATGATTAGATCGAATCAAAATTGTTGAAACAATTTGGGGAAAATTTGTCAAAGGGAGCCATGATTTGGTATCACAACTTGCCCTCGAACTCTATTGATTCATTTGCTATGCTAGCAGACGCCTTCGTGAAAGCACATTCCGAGGCTATAAAGGTGGCGACAAGGAAATCTGACATTTTTAAGATAAGATAGAGGAACGATGAGATGTTAAGGGAGTTCGTATCCTTGTTTCAAATGGAGAAAATAGAATTACCACCAGTCTTGGATGACTAGGTAATACATGCTTTTATGTAGGGTCTGAACGAGCGGAGTTCGATTGCGCACGATAATTAAAGTAGAATCTGATGGAGTATCCAGTTGTATCGTGGTCAGACATACATATTCGTTACCAATCAAAGATTAGGGTCGAGGATGACCAGTTGGGAGCCCCATCGGGTTCAGTTCATCCTAATAGATCAAAAGATAATCCCCCGAGGGATACAGATAGGGAATCAAGATCAAATTGTAAGGCCCCGTGAAAATTTGTGCTCAAAACTTAGTAGCTCGTAGTGTCAAGTTCCGAATATGTGTTGGGAATGTCCATGGTTCAGATCCATTGTACTGATTTAGCATTTAAAAATCAAAGAGTCAAAGTTTTCCAGAAAAGTGCTATTTTGCGGTCCAGAATGCAGTCACAAATCAAGTATGTGGACCGCATTTCTGCCGCAGATTGAGTCAGTGATTTGGTTATAATTTAGGTCAAAATGCGGTCCATTATGCGATCGCATAACTGATATGCGGACCGCATTTCTATCACAAAGTGAGTCCTTGTGCCAATCAAATTTGAGGTAAAAAAATATGGTGTGTTATGCAACCACAAATCGAGTATGCGGACCGCATTTCCGCGCAAACCCAAATAGAATGTTCATAGTTTTGGAGTGCTTTTGCGGTCCATTATGCGGGCCGCATTTCCACTCTGCGATCGCAAAGTGCGACTACATACCTAACTCGGGATCCTATTTTTCTAAATTTTAAACCCGACCCCATTTTTAATAAAACACCCAACCCCTCATTTTAACAATTTTTCTGAACAAACTAGAGAGAGGAAGGGAGAGTTCTTGAGAGAGGAGGTCTTGCATTCATCAATTTGATTCTTCAAAGTCACCTAGGCCTGGCAATTTCAAAGTAATTGTCTTCATCCCCATTCTTGCAGTAAAATCCCCAACCCCTTTTTATTGATTTTCAGGTTTAAACATAAAGGGGGGAGTGTCATGCATTGATTCTTGAAAATAAAGGATTAAAACGTACATGCATGTCTTTTAAAACCTAAAACCTAGTAAGGGGAAATTGGGTAGAAGTAGAGGTTTGCAAAAGAATGGTTGATAACCTAAATATGTTCAGATAGTAATGGTGAACTTCAATCTTAAGATGTAAGTTTTAACTTGCACACTAGATTGATGTTGCTAGACTGTTTGGTGAATTGAAAGTAGAAGTTAAAAGGGAATTCGGCTCCAGGTATGTACGGCTAACATTAACCTTTATAAAGTCACTTTGTTTGGTGTACGACTATTTGGTATATGATATCTATGTGGACTATTTGTGAAATTCTTGCGATTGGTATGCTTTGAGTGTTCATGGTTAAGTCTCCCGATATAATGGTGCAAGTAATTGGCAACAAACCAAATATGTGTGTGTGAATGTTTTTATGTGGTAAAAGCTGGGAAACAAATGATGGAAAAAAATCGTAGTTGATGCAATCTAAACAGCCGTGGTAATAACATATATGGCTTGTCATGGTCAATTACTGTTGTGACTTAAATTGCATATGAGTTGTTGAATATGATGGAAATGGTATTGATAGTTATGGAAATTCTTAGTGAATTGTTGTTGTTGTTGTTCCTTGTGAATTATTATTGTTGTTGTTGTTGTTTGTGAATTGTGATTGTTCGGTGGGATCGGGTTGCGCGCTGCAACACGAAATAATAAGGTGTGGGTTGTGGTGATAATGGTGGCCGAGGTAATAAGGGTGGCCGGGTAATAAGGGTGGAAAGTGATCGAAATCACTATTGAAATGAAAATATGAGAAAATTGTGAAATCATTGATGTGATAATGTTGAAGGGGAAAATGAGAGATTGTAAACTTGTTTGGGTTGATTGTTCCTTTCATGTGTATTTGATTATTGATTCTATTACTGCTCGTTACTTGTGTATGGTTTGAGTTTACTTGGGGCAAAGTTTGTTCATACATACCAGTACAATTCAAATGTATTGACGTCCCTTCTGCCGGGGGTGCTACATTCGTGTTATGATTGTAGGTGGATCCATAGCAGGTACTCCAGTCCACCGACTGTAGCACTCATTCACTTCCCGTCAGCTGAATTGGTGAGCCCCTTTCCTCTCGGGGCCCTGCGTGGCTCATGCCGCTCTTATTCCGGAGTCTTATTTTGGTATTTGTGTAAGGTATAGCCAGAGCCTTATTACCAGCAAGTATTGTATTATCCTGTTGTATCCTTAGAGGCTCCGTAGACAGGAACTATGTGTTATGAACTTATGTAAATATGTATTTTGTATGTTGGGCGATGTAAGTTTTAAACCTCGTTAAGTAACCATGTATGTTATGTTTGTTTGTAAAAAGGCATTTTAATTATAAATGGCTATTTCCTTTGATTAATGAGTAATGAGAACATTGGATAACGCGTGGGATAAGAAAGGCACCAAGGCCCGCTTAACTTGGGCTACCCAGTCGGGTGCCGGTCATGTCCCTCGATATTGGGGCGTGACATAAACAAGGATCGGTATCAACCATATATCGATCGAAGAAAAAATAGTTCGAGGTGTAACGCTCCTCGAAATGATTGGAGAAATGATCAAGGTCAAAGCTCCCGGGGACTCATGAGTAAGAATGATTTTGACAAAAATACCGACCCTCCGGAAGCACCTCGATTGTCAGAGTATAATTTTAGTGTAGATGCATCGGGGATTATGTCAGCTATTGAAATAATCAAAGACACCAGCTGGCCCAGGCCTATACAAACTGATCCTTCTCAAAGGAATCCAAACTTGATGTGTAAGTATCATGGCAAAAATGGCCACAGAATCGAAGACTGCAGGCAGCTGAGGGATGAGGTAGCTCGATTGTTCAACGAGGGTCATCTTCGAGAATTCCTCAGTGATGAAGCTAAGAACTATTTTAGGGAAAGAGATGTAAATAGAAAAAATGAGAAGGAAGAACCGCAACATGTAATTCATATGATCATTGGCGGTGTCGATGTTCCACAAGGGCCTATATTCAAACGCACCAAGGTGTCGATCCCTAGATAAAAACAAACTCGGAGCTATGTGCCCGAGGGCGTCCTATCATTCAATGACGAGGAAACGGAAGGCATATCTCAGCCGCACAATGACACCCTGGTAATTTCTATTTTGTTAAATAAAATTCAAGTTAAAGGTGTTCTAGTGGATCTAGGTAGCTCAGCAAAAATAATCAGATCGAGGGTCGTAGAGCAGCTCGACCTACAGGACCAAATTGTACCTGCATCCCGAGTCCTAAATGGTTCCAACATGGCAAGTAAAACAAGAGTCCTAAATGGTTCCAACATGGCAAGCAAAACAATGAAAGGGAGATAATCTTACCAAGGAACATGGCCGGGACCATCCAAGATACAAAATTCCATGTCATCGAAGGCGACATGAGATATAATGCACTTCTTGGGAGGCCGTGGATCCATAACATGAGGGTAGTACCTTCATCCCTTCATCAAACGATGAAATTCTATACAGTGGATGGTGTGAAAACAATTTAAGAAAAACAACACGCTGCAAAGTAAATGTTTGCAGTCAATGAGGGGATATCGATACCATTGCCTTCGATCTCAGTAAAATCGAGCATAAAAGATAAGCAGACGGAATAGCAATCACCGACCCCAGCCTCGATCAAATCGAAGGAACAGGTAATCGAAGAAAAAAAAAGAGGATTTCCTTACTCCTCAAACTTTCATCATTCTCGAAGAGTCAGATGCAACCAAATCAACTGTCGAGGAACTAGAACACGTCATATTGATCGAGTACATGCCCGAAAAAAGTTATAACTAGGAATAGGGTTAACCCCTGAACTTAGGAAAAAACTCATTCAATTTCTTATCGATAATATGGATTGTTTTCCTTGGTTCCATTTAGACATGATAGGGATCCCACCAGAAATAACAATGCACTGCTAAGCCTCGACCCGAGATTCAAACTAGTAAAGAAAAAAAGTAGGCCCCAGTCTAAGGTGAAGCATGCATTCATAAAGGATGAGGTAACCAAACTGCTTAAAATAGGGTCTATTCGGGAGGTAAAATACTCCGAGTGGTTAGCCAACATGGTTGTAGTTCCTAAAAAGGACACAGACTTAGAATGTGTGTAGGTTATAAGGATTTAAACAAGGCTTGCCCTAAGGACTCTTTTCCCTTTCCTTAAATCGATCGCATGATCGATGCCACGGCCGGCCAGGAGATCTTAAACTTTCTCGACGCCTACTCCGGGTACAATCAAATTTAAATGAACCCAGATGACCAGGAGAAGACCTCTCTTATAACTAATTTTGGAACATACAGTTACAATGTAATGCCTTTCAGGCTAAAAAATGCTGGAGCTACATATTAACACCTAGCTAACAAGATGTTCGAGGAACAGGTAGGTAAATTGATGGAAGTTTACATTGATGATATGTTAGTTAAGTCCCTACGTGTAGAAGACCATTTAACTCATTTGCAGGAAATATTCAACATCTTGAGAAAGTACAACATGAAGCTTAACCCGGAAAAATGTGCCTTCAGAGTCGGCTCGATCAAGTTCCTTAGCTTCATGGTATCTAATCGGGGAATCGAGATCAACCCCGATAAGATCAGGGCCATCGAAGATATCACAATCGTGGATAGTGTGAAAACTGTGCAAAGGCTAACAGGATGAATTGCCTCCTTGTGTCGATTCATTTTGAGGTCATCAGATCGAAGTCACAGGTTCTTTTCCTTGCTCAAAAAGCAAAAAGATTTTGCATGGACCCCGTAATGCCAGCAAGCCTTAGAGGAATAGAAGTAATATTTATTGAGCCCACCTTTGCTTCACACCCCAAAGGTAGATAAAAAGCTTTACTCATATTTGGAAATATCTGAGATAATGGTAAGTGGGGTACTAGTTTGAGAAGATCAAGGTACGCAATTCCCTGTTTATTATGTAAGTCGAACTCTAGGAGTTGCTGAAAATAGATACCCTCACTTAGAAAAATTAGCACTTGCATTAATAAGCGCATCTAGAAAGTTAAATCCATATTTCCAGTGTCATCCAATATGTGTGTTAACTACTTATACCCTTCGTAATGTTTTGCATAAGCCCAAACTATCGGGCCGGTTGGCCAAATGGGCTACCGAACTTAGCGGGTACGATATCGAGTATCAACCCCGAACGGCCATCAAGTCTCAAATTCTAGCAGATTTGGTGGCCGATTTTACGCCATCCCTCATACCCGAAGTGGAGAAAGAACTTCTGCTAAAATAGGGTACATCATCGAGAGTATGGACCCTTTTCACGAACAGTGTCTCAAATGTGAAAGGGTCCAAGCTTGGCATTGTTTTGAAGCCACCAACAAGTAGCACTATTAGACAATCTATCAAAAATTCAAGGTTGACTAATAATAAGGCTGAGTATGAGGCCGTGATTGCAGGTCTCGAGCTAGCTAAAAGCTCGGGGGAAGAAGTCATTAAAGCCAAGTGCGATTCACTGTTGGTAGTAAACCAAGTAAACAAAAGTTTTGAAGTTTGAGAGGATATGATGCAAAGGTACTTGGATAAGCTACAAGTAACCTTGCACCGCTTCAAGGAGTGGACTCTAGATCATGTGCCTCGAGAAAAAAATAGTAAGGCCGATGCACTTGCTAATTTGGCCTCATCATTTGAAGGAGATGATATTGTTGATCACGCCCAACTCTAGTCCTAAAAAGGATAAGCGGTCGCTGCAAATATAATCCGGTCTAAAAGTCCGGAGTCGAATCCCACAGAGAACTAAGGCTTAGTTGTATTTGTTTAATATCACCACGAAGACAAGATTGAAAATAAATAAACAGCTGAAAACTAACTATGCTTGAATTGTAAACAATTGAAATAAAGGTCTAAGGTAATGGTTTCCCCCGTTGTTGATTTCCTTAGTTGTATGTTTCTTATAGCTTTGACTTAGTTTCCTCTATCAATCATGAACTCTCCAACTACCATAAATCTATCTCAAGCAATTATGATAATTTATTAGATGCACTCTCTCAAGCTAGGCTAGCTAGATTCGCAGTACAGTTCACTTAGATCGCACCCGAGGTATCGTTATCTCTAATCCAACCTCTATACCCTCGGTTATGACTCTTGCCTATACTCCGGGAGTGATGTTGTTCAAACAACTACCTAAATATGCACTCTCTCTCAAGCAGATACATTATAAATAGGAACGACTAATTGAGGATCCTTTCAATTAACCACAATCAAAACATAGTTGAACAAATAGAGATAAACAACCGACTCAAAACTATATTAATATAACAACCAATTCATTCCCAACGGGTTTCACCAAAACCTTAGATAAAAAATTAGCTATTTATAATTATGTAAAACTACAGTATCAAAAGTCATAACCAACAATCAAAAATAAGAAGAGGAAGAAAAAACTTGTTGAAGAATTCCCCGCCTTGCTCTCAATGTGTTCTTGCCTCCTTAGGTCTAATTTGTGTCCAAAATATGTCCAACTCCTTAAAAATACCATTTTTTCATGTATATATACCAATTAGGGTCGGGCCCAAACAATTATACCTTCTCCTATGCGAAAAAGGACAATATTTCACGTCTGGACTGCCGCGGCCGCGGCGTGGACTGCGGTGACGACCGTGGAAGGCACTGCCTCAAACTGCAGTGACGACTGCGGTGCACTTTCAATCGAATTGTTCACCCTGTTAGGTTTGGAATTTGGAAAAATGTAACACATGAAAGTTGTAGCCCTTTGAGTTTTCTTTCCAACAATATATTGTGAATCCCAAATAATGTACTGAGCAAAGAGTTATGTCTATTTTACTAGACAGTATGCAATATGCATCCTCGAGTCTTCGTTCATATTTAATTATCAAATTTGACCCCCGAACCCGATCCTGGCTTAATTTCTTGAGCTCTTACTCAGACGTCAAAGCTCCAAATCACTTAATTTCATTCTATAGCATCTATATATCTCGGAATCACTCCTACAAGGCATAAAACACACTATTAGTGCAGAATACTATCGATTAAAGCACAAATTCAACTAAAGTGCAGTAAATTAGAGTGTAGTAATCGACTAAAATAGGTAATTATAGCCTATCAAAATTTGTTCACGCCCAACTCTAATACTAAAAAGGATAAGCGATAGCAGCAAATATAATTCGGTCTAAAAGTCCGGAGTCGAATCCCACAGAGAACTAAGGCTTAGTTGTATTTGTTTAATATCACCACGAAGACAAGACTGAAAATANCATATTCACGGTACATTTCACTTATATCGCACCTAAGGTATCGTTATCTCTAATCCAACCACTAAACCCTCGGTTATGACTCTCGCCTATACTCCGGGAGTGATGTTGTTCAAACAACTACCTAAATATGCACTCTCTCTCAAGCAGATACATAATAAATAGGAACGTCTAATTGAGGATCCTTTCAATTAACCACAATCAAAATGTAGTTGAACAAATATAGATAAACAACCAACTCAAAACTATATTAATATAACAACCAATTCATCCCCAACGGGTTTCACCAAAATCTTAGATAACAAATTAGTTATTCATAATTGTATGTAAAACTACAATATCAAAAGTCATAACCAACAATGAGAAATAAGAAGAGGAAGGAAAAACTTGTTGAAGAATTCCCTGCCTTGCTCTCAATGTGTTCTTGCCTCCTTAGGTCTAATTTGTGTCCAAAATATGTCCAACTCCTCAAAAATACCATTTTTCCATGTATATATACCAATTAGGGTTGGGACCAAACAATTATACCTTATCCTATGCGAAAAAGGACAATATTTCACGTCTGGACATTCGCGGCCGCGGCGTGGACCGTGGTGACGACCGCAGAAGGCACTGCCTCAAACCGCGGCGCGGACCGCGGTGACGACCGCGGTGCACTTTCTACCGCATATTTCACCTTGTTACGTTTGGAATTTGGAAAAACGTAAAACATAAAAGTTGTAGCTCTTTGAGTTAGATTTCCAACCATATACATGAAGTTCTGAGCAAATAGTTATGTCTATTTTACTAGACATTGTGCAATATGCATCCTCGAGTCTTAGTTCGTACTTAGTTATCAAATTTGACCCCCAAACCCGATCCCGGCTTAATTTCTTGAGCTCTTACTCAGACTTCAAAGCTCCAAATCACTTAATTTCATTCTATAACATCTATATATCTTGGAGTCACTCCTACAAGGCATAAAACTCACTGTCAGTGCAAAACACTAGTGATTAAAGTGCAAACTCAACTAAAGTGCAGTAAATTAGAGTGTAATAATTGACTAAAATACGTAATTATAGCCTATCATCAATTGTCCCGGGAACTATCATCCAATTATCGAGATCTATGGTAGAAGAAGGTCATGCCAAAATAAATTCTACGTGTTTGACATAGGAAAGGAGGAATAAGTATATCGAATATTTGAAAAATGGAAAGCTCCCATCGGATCATAAAGAGTCAAGGGCTCTATGAACCAAGGCTGCTAGGTTCACATTGGATAAAAATGGAATATTGTGCAGGAGGACTTTCGATCGACCATTGGCAGTATGTTTAGGGCCGGGGGATACCGATTATATTCTACGAGAAATCCACGAAGGCACTTGTGGGAATCACTCTGGCGCCGAGTCTTTGATTTGAAAAATTATTAGAGCATGTTAGTACTGGGATAGCATGGAAAAAGACACTAAGGAGTTTGTTAAAAAGTGTGATAAATGTCAAAGGTTTGCACCAATGATTCATCAGCCCGGAGAGCAACTACACTCAGTCATTTCCCCGTGGCCTTTCATGAAATGAGGAATGGACATAGTCAGCCTTCTGCCAATGGCCCCAGGTAAAGCTAAATTCATTTTGTTTATGACTGATTATTTTTCTAAATGGCTGGAAGCATAGGCCTTCGAGAAGGTCATAGAAAAGGAAGTTATTGACTTCATCTGGGACCACATCATATGTCAGTTTGAGATACCTTCCGAGATTGTATGTGACAATGGAAAGAAATTCGTCAGCAACAAGGTAACATAGTTCCTTGAAGCAACAAAACAAAGAGGATCTTATCAACACTTTACCACCCAACCGGGAACGGACAGGCCGAGTCAACAAATAAAGCTATCATTCAAAACCTAAAGAAAAGGTTGGACAATGAAATAGGAAAATGGAGAGAAGTTCTACACAAGGTCCTTTGGGCATATCGAATGATATCGAAGGACAGCACGGGGGCTACTCCATTCTCTTTAGTATATGGCTCTGAGGCCTTAATCCCGATCGAGGTCGGAGAACCCAGCGCCAGGTTTTGACATGCATCGGAGGAGTCAAATCACGAGGCTATGAATACTAGCCTCAAGCTATTTGATGAAAAACGAGAAGCTGCACTTGTTCGGATGGAGGCGCAGAAACAAAGAATCGAGACATATTATAATAGAAGGACTAACCTTCAACACTTCAGAATCGGGGACTTAGTTCTACGGAAGGTCACCCTCGATACTCGAGATCCGAATGAAGGGAAACTAGTCTGAATTGGGAAGGACCATACCAAGTCATCGGAGTTGTCAGTAAAGGATCTTACAAACTTGGCACGATGGGAGGCGAGAAACTGCCGAACAATTGGAATGTATCACTACTCAAATGATACTACTGTCAAGGTATGACTTTCTCCTTTTGTCCATTTAAATTTAAAACTAAATCATTATAGGTGTTTGATCGAGGACATCAAGGGCACCTTTTTGCACGAAGACCTTAGGTTTTAAAGTAGACGTTGCACTCTTTTTCCCTTAGATAGGATTTTGTCCCAAATGGGTTTTACCGGCGAGGTTTTTGACGAGGAAACAACTATGTTCTACCTAAGAGAACTCAACACTATCCAAGGCTTTTTTTCAATCAACCTTGAATACTGCGGGGCATCACCCTCGGAAATTATATTTTCGAGAAAAATACTTCACGCCAAAGAGGGCTTTGATAGAAAACTTTATAATAGACCAAACGGTTAGATGAACCATGTCCATATAGAATAGTCGAGCCGCGATGGCAAAACATGTATGCATGTATTAATTATTCAAAGAAGCATTCTTTGTATATCAAAACACTTTGTGTCTCAAAGAAATTTGCTGCTATACAAACATCATACTTGTGATTTTGCAAGAAACGGCTCAAGTGCCAAAATGCGAAAACACCTCGAATACTTAGGGCCTATCGTCGACAGTCAATGCATTCGAGTAATCTAAAATTGAATTCATAAGACCTCAAAGAGGAATCCCCTTGACATAAAGGCCAAGGCCATCATACTCGGGGGCTAACCTTTCGAACAAGTTCGAAGGGTTATCGGGAAATAAGTCCAAGAGACATACCCGAAGTGTACGACCATATTAAAGGCTACAGCCACATTAAAGACTACGGTCATATAAAAAAAGCTATGGCCAAAATAATTTGGCTCGAAGACGTCCGACTTCAACCATAAATTAAAGGCCTTCAAATACTTTGAAAAATCGGTTAAACTAGGCTACCTCCGGCAAAAGAAAATAAGAAAGGGATTCGATAAAATTATCCCCTCGAATAATTTAAAGGCTTCAATAATATCAGCATTCAAAAAAGCCTCAAGAGGTGTTAAATTATCATAACACAAATGGAATACAAATGGGGTTCCAATCCATTGAACCTTCGAAAAACCCAACAGGTACAAAAACACATGCTAAGGCGTAAAGAAATCTTCGCTAAGTCTTTTAGCCGAAAAGAGGGGAAAATTATAGACGTATTAGAGGCCGAATTGGCGCAACTTAAAGAGCCTAAATACCAACCTAAAAGAGCCTAAGGGCCAATATAAAAGAGCCTAAGGGCCAATATAAAAGAGCCTAAGGGCCGAAGCATGTAGAGTTCGAGACCTTACTACTCTCACTCAACTCGGACTCAAGATTCTCATCATCCCGATCTCGCATCAAATCGACTTAAACATAGCTCGAGGATTAACAAAAATCTTAAGAGGGATTCTATTATAGATTTGAAGATCGCCCATTGATCAATAAAAACCGAAGGGTTTGTTATATTCTGAGCCTGAGCCAGTGCTTACTTGATAATTAGAATTATAACATAAAAAAATTCACAAATGGAAACGAAGCAAAATTCAATACAAATCAGAGATAAAGTGAAAAAAAGGTAATTCCATATATTCATGAAGAGTATTTACAATACCCACAAAGGGCCTTACACAAAAAAAAAAAGAACCTAATCTACTTTTAGGGCCACGTCCTCGGGAACCACATCTTTGGGAGCCATATCCTCGGGAGCTACATCCTCGGGAGCTGCATCTTGGGAAGCTCCTCCTCAGGGACTTCATCCTTATCACCTCCGCTCTCGGAGCCACAAGCTGAATCCTCGTCGTCAGAGAGTAAAACGGTAGCCTCGTCCTCCAAAGCATTTGCTTTTTCAAATTCAGCTGAGAGGTCAAAGCCACGAACGTGCACCTCCTCGAGAGTTTCTCTTCGGGACTGTCGCCTGGCATGGTTGAGAGCACATGATAATTTTACTTCAACCACAATGGAGATCTCTTGTGCTCGAATGTTAGTAGCTTTGGCCTCATCTCGTTACGAGGACACAAATGCCTCTGCCTCAGATTTGGCTTTCATAAGCTTAATGACTGTTCTAGCTTCGAGCTCCTTGGTCTTGCAGCTCCGGTCCAAGCTTTCCTCCTTTGCATTTTGAAGCTTGCGTTCAATCAAAGTCAGCTGGTCCCGAAGTGTATCTTTCTCTGAGGCGAGACAATCCATGTGTTGCTTCCACCCTAGGGTCTCGGCCTCTTCCACTTTGAGCTCTTCTCGAAGCTGCTCCACCAGCTCACCCTTATGTTGGGCTTGCAAAGTTGAAGTGTTAATCACTAAATCAAACGAAGGCATAACCGACCCTTAAAGGCTATATTACCTTTTCAATGAGCTCAGTCTGTTCTTGACGAGCCTTCACCAATTCAATTCGGAGATCTCTGACCTCCTCCTCTTTTTGTGCATAGAGGCTCTTAAGGACGTCCCTCTTTTCCACCAGCTTCTTGAGTTTGGATTCATATCGGGCAAGCTCAGCTCGAGATTTGGAAAATTCTTGTCGATGAAGCGCCACGGCCTTCACACAAAGAAAATAAGTTAGACTTAGAAAAATGAGAATAAAACTCGAAGCGTAATTATGAAGACAAAAACTTACTTGTTTGAGAAGCCTCTAGGCCTCATCAAATATAAACGAGGTGCCAGGATTGGGACCATCTTCGATCCCTGCAAGGCACTCCCGAAAAATATCACTCCCTTTATGGGTCGTTCCCACATCAGGAGTCCTCATGGCCCGGGGCATCTCAAAATTACCCTTTGAAGAACACAAGGCCTGATGGCGAGTCATCTACTAATTATCCCAAGTGATTAACTTGGGATATTAACCTCTCTTTGGAAGGCCTCGGAATGAGGCTCTTTGGGCTCACCCACCAAATATCCCCCGGGACGAGACACACGTTTACCACCTGATGGCTCGGGGACTCTGCTCGAGTTCCCCTCCAAAATTTCTTTGATTCGAAAGAACAGCATCAACCACCATCGGTTCAGCGGCCTTCAAAGCATCAGTGCTTCCTCTTTTCTGAGCTACCAGCAGGCAATCATCATCTTCTCCCTCCTCCTCATCATCCCACAGGTGTTGGGCCGCTTCTAAAGATAGGGCCATATGATCGGCCTTAGGCTTTCGAGCCTTGCTTTTATTTTCCTTCGGGGAACTTGCAGGCGACCCTCTTTTCCTCTTCTTCTCTTTGGTCAATTTTAGGATTTCTTTTGCACCGGGCAGGGGCAGGGGCGGGGGCGGGGGCGGACGTATAGCAACGGCATCTCCGAGGCCTGCATAATGGTAAAATGAGTATTTCATTAAGAGGCATTAATACGTGAACAAGAGAACTCACCATGGTTTTTAGCTTCCCATCGACCCTTGGCCAAGTTATGCCAACTGTGTTCCGCGTATGAAGAAGCAGAGGATAGTTGTCGGACCCAACCTGCGATATCTAAAACCGCACCAGGGAACCAAGGGGCAGCTGCATCATCAAAAGAAAGTTAAATCAAGAAAGGATAGAGAAAGAATAATATTAATGATCATCGATAAGCTTGCACTTATTCCACTCCTCGGGGAATGGCATCGTCTCGGTAGGGATCACATCGGAAGCCCTGATTCGGACAAACAGACTCATCCACCATCGGTCTTTGTCCTCGTTGATACTAGAAAATAGTGACTTCGAGGATCAATACTGGAGCTTTATCAAACCGCCTCGATAGAGTTGAGGGCTATATAGCCTGATCAAGTGGTCAAGGGTAAAAGGCATCCCTCGATCTAGCTCGAGAAATATGTGATCAAGTTGACGATGTGCTAGAAAGAAGGGTAGATCTGGCCAAATGTCACCTGATATTGGTGGCAAAAATCAAGAATACTAGATCTACGGGGCCTAGTGATGGATCTACGGGACCCAATGTGAAAGGGTAGGTATCCACACTCAAGTACCCTACCTTATGAGCGGCGATGTCCTCTTCAGGGGAAGGGATTACAACATCCTTATTCTCCCAATTGCAATCCTTTTTCACCTACTCAAGTTCATCTTCAGTTATCAAGCAGCTGTATCGAGACATGGGCTCACATCGGTCTGGTGTTGAGGTAGGTTTATCTATTTTAAAATTTGAAGTTAGCTCACACGGCCCAGGAATGCACTCCTCGATACGAGGTGGCACCACCGTTCTACCTATGGCCAGCCGTGATGATGAGGAAGCCTTTTCTTTTTTAGGAACTATTTTAGAAGTTTTTGCCATAGTTTTAAATTAAGATATGTGGAAGGTGGCAGAATTTGGTGTTTTCCAGTACTAAAAGGACGGTGGAAGCAGGCGATGAGAGAAAGAGATGAAGAGAAGAAGGGATCAGAGAGATTTTAAGAAAGAAGTAAAGTTCTTAATTCAAAAAAGGAGCCTCTTATTTATAGATAAGCGGCAACAGTTTGACAGCAGCTAGTGCCCGACCATTACTAGAACCCATTTAATGTTTTGGGAAGCGAACCGATTGGACGTTTCAGTCACCTCGAGCCATTTCGTCATGGGGATGATGTCGTCATCGGAGACTCCAAAGAACCGAGGCTCAAGTCATTTCTTATCCTATTATTCTAAGAAATGCGGGGACTATCTGTCTACACTCAAAATCAAGTATGCTCGATTTAGGGGACTCGAGGAACCACTTCAAAAGTAAGTCCAAAGTACACTAGTTTCGAGGCCGATAGCAGTGTTCGAAGTTCGAAGATCTAAGTGACCGATGAATGTCGAGGCCGAATGTGACCGGCCTCGAGATAATGCCGTTATGGATATGTATCAAACTGAGCAAGATTCCTGCCATGTACCCAAGATCGTGGCGTAAATCGCGGAATAAATTTGTACGAATCTGTACTAGGTGGTTAGACACATGTCCCAATAAGATTTTTTACTATAAATTGAAATGTACCTTATTTAGGGTTCCCCTATTATATAAAGGGGACCCCAATCATTTGTAAATATCATCAATCATTGGCAAAGAATATACTCTCTTACTTTTTGGCTCATATTTCATCAAAATCGTCTCTTTACTTAAATGTTCTTGCTTTACTGTTCTTAACCAACCTTGAGGCCACCTTAGCTCGTGGTCGAGACTGTCTTGCACACTAGTTTGATTTTACCTATTTCCTTCATTTATATGTTAGCATTCTTGGTTATTAATTATTATTGAACTAAATCGCATATCTTTGAAACCATAAATCAAATTTAATTATTACTCATATTTTTGAGATAAACAGGTTAGGTAATCACTTTGATAGTGGGGATATGAACTTTCTAGCATAGATTGATTACTTTATATAATGTTTGACTAGTTTCGAGTTGTTTGGCGCCAAATTTGGGGGTTTGAGCACCTTTTTGGACAGTGAAGTAGGCTTTGAGACGAGGTAAGTCTCTTTTCTAACCTTGTAAGAGGAAATTTATCCTATAGATGAACTTAATTAATATGTGTTGTGATTTGTGGGGGCTACGTACGCATGAAGTGACAAGAGTTCGTACGTAGCTTTTATTCCTGTTTATGTCCGGGTATTTTAGGTTTACACTATATTTTGTGAATATCGTTATCTAATTATATTTGTAATTTTATCAAATGGAACTAAGTTGAGGATTTTAAGAATTTAAAAGCTTCAAGTTGAATTGTCCTTATTTTTAAAAGAATCAAGAAAGTGTTATGATTTATTGATAAATTTATATTTGACCGCGTCGCAAGTATATTCCGCGAGCGGGTTACTTCTTTCTACTACTCTCATGGGGGTGTGTCATTCTCCTCGGCATGTTAATAGATGCATCAATGGTTCGTACCGTTCGACCCTCGGCAGTGTACAATTTATATTTATGTTGGATCGGGCTGAACGTTCTCGGTGAAATTTGTGTGTGATAATAGAACTGGAAGTCCCTTTTATAATTAGTACAAATTCATCGTTTGAGAGATCAGTTGTTTCAGATGAAGGAAGTGAGTTGGGTTCTTAAATATGGTAAAAGAATTGTTCAGTTATTCCTTGTTCCGAGTTTTATTATTATCTCTATATATCATGCTTCATTAGAATTTCATATTATCATATTGTTGGCCCTTAGTTAGTGTCGGAGTCGACCTTTCATTACTGCTTTTTCGAGGTTAGACTAGATACTTAATGGGTACATATTATTTATGTACTCACGCTACACTTCTGTACTTAATTGTACAGGATCTGAGGCAAGTGCATCTGATTACCAGTCTGGCGCGAAGATTTTATCCCCTTCTCGAAACTTCACGGTGAGCTGCCTTCCGAGTCATTCTGCAACAACTGGAGTCTTCCTTGTGTTATATTTTTCTGTCTATTTCCTTTCAGACAGTAGGATAGTATTCTTTTGTATATTCTACGAGATTGACCACACACTTGTGACACCAGGCCGTGGCACACATACTAGTAGACTTATGATTTTGGATTTGTTTACTTGATTACGATTTGTATTCATTTGCTTCCGCTTAATTATGTTACATTTGCAAATTTTTAAATCTTTTTAACAAATGAGGAAATGTTATCCCCTCAGTAATTTATTTAAACGGGAAACTACTAATTTGATCAGTGTCGGCTTGCCTAATAATACTGTTGGGCGTCATTGCGACCTATAATGGAATTGGATCGTGACACTGGTTAGCATTAGGAGCTTGCTTTTTGGCCTGCAGTAAACTGTAAATCTCAACAAGTTTCAATGGCTCCATAATGACATTCTTAACAGCTTTTTCTGACAAGAATCTCTCAGCCCATCTTGCCAAGCTTGGTGTTTTGGATTCATATATTAAATTCACACCCAACATCATCTCCATTGCTCTTATCCATCCTAAGAAACAGCCCAAAGCAATGTCAACATAACCAATACTCTCTCCACCAAAGAAATCTTTCTCTTTGCTACACCTGACAAATGCTTCCTCCAGCAGGGATAGCCCTTCTATGATTTTCTGTAGCACTGCTTCTTTTGCATCCTTTTCAACTTCCTCTCCTACTTCCAACATCAAAGGGAACCACTGATAACCATGCATTCTTTTTGTCAGCTTGAAGTAATCTCAACCTCAAGAAATAATTAAGGCACAATAGAAGAAAAAAGATTTATATATATACAAAGGCGGATTTAGGATTTTAAGTTTATGGGTTCCTATATAAATCTTGAATTAATATACAATACTATCTAGATGACCAGATTGGGTTCCAAGCTGAATATTTTTATACATTTAATAATGGATTTTTTAATATAAATACAGGTTGTAGACAAAAGCTAGCTATTAAATTGAATTCGTCCCTATATATATATATATATATATATATATATATATATATATATATATATATATATATATATATATATATATATATATAGGCAGGTGATACCAATTAATTGTTACTATTAAGTCTAATTATGACAGTACGTTTACTTTGGGTGGTGAGTGAGCTAAAACCATCAGTGTGTCGGATATCCTTCAAAAGCCATGCATCTTTTAGAAGATCCAACACATGCGCAATAACATTTTGAAGAGTTCTAGCAACATAGGTATTTGATGCTCAAGCGAAAACCACACATTTTTTTGACGGTGTAAAAAACGTTTCTTATGAGCGAGTAAAACAAGAAGATTACTACAATACCTTGAGAATCAGCATTTTTCATTTGAACCAGTATAAAAAATATCTCATGTCAATTCTATTCTTTGCTTTACTCTTTTTACTTTTGTTCATAAATTTATTGTGTTTCAAAACTTCCTTTATTTCGGTTAAAACAATAATCTTCAAACGTTTTGAAAAGAACGTCTAAATGAAGATTTTTAAGAAGGTTCTTCAACTATGGAAGAGCTTGAATCGATTAAAAAAAGAAGTAACTTTCTGAAATTTGAGTACGTAGAATTAGTGCAAGTCACCCCTTGCACTTTCTATATTAAGTGATACCGGGTACGCACATAGCGTTTAAATTCTGAAGTTGCAAATAAGGAAGTAAATTTAAGAGTACCTTGTTATCAACATAATCTGCCCAAAATCTGGCGATTGCACGGTCATGGGGATCAGAAGGGAGAATAGAAGGGCCATTTGTCCATGTCTCATCGATGTATTGGACAATGACTAGCGATTCACAGATGGGATCGTAACCATGGATCAGAACTGGGATTTTCTTGTGGACAGGGTTGGATTGAAGGAGAAGCTCACTTTTGTTGAAGATATCCTCTGTAATAAACTCATAGTCCACAGACTTGATATTGAGGGCTATTTCAACTCGATTTGCGAATGGGCTTGGTCGTGTTCCCAGAAACTTAATGCTGCTTCCAGCTGACATGTTCAATTTTTCTTAATAATTACTTAGTGAGTCTGATTGAATGTAATGAAACATAAGTACTGTAAGAGTATTTATAATTGGACAACTTTGGAATCCTCGCAGAGCATCACATATATAATTGCTAAATATCCTAAGGTAATTTGACATATCATTATCTACGTACCTAAATTACAAGAATGGCTTTGATTAAAACAAGAATAGAAGTTAGGGCCGTTTAGGCAATGCCATGGTTTTTTACCTAAAAAAACCATACTGCTGACGAAGAGATTGTTCTATATCTTTGTCAACTTGCATATAGCATCTGTGGAGTCTGAAGATATAAGGTAGAAGATGTTACTATATTAACTTTCACAAAAAACAAACCAAATGAGAAAAGGACATATGCATAAAAAGACAAGAAGAAAAAATAATAAGTAACAAGTAACACCCTGATATATAGTAAAGACACCAAAAAAGGAACCCGTAACAATGCAACACAATTTTCACTTATGAAATGTTAGTGTCCAGGTTGGTTGAGGAAATGAGCTGCTGCCTCCATATATGGTATTTTGCGATCCTTACTTCACGTGCTAACTTTTGGGTTTGAGCTAGCCCCAACATTTTATTGGGTGTGCAAACAAAGTCATATATTGGTGGCTGAAAAGATTGGGAGCCTACATATAAGGTGTAGAGATCTCTTAGTGATGTGATGCCTTTTGACGAAAACTATAACGGCTTGGCCTAAAGCGGATAATATTACACCATGTTAAGAGTATCATTGTGTTGTTTTAGCCCAATACATCTGTTTTCTTTATCGAAAAGGACTAAATCCCTCAATTAATTAGCCGAGTGCATGATTGATGGATCATAACACCATATGCTTTGGCTTGAAACATGTTGAATCCAGGGCTGCAGTCTTCTGTTATTTTCCTAGTAAAACCTTGGACGATTTTGCACAACTACTTCAAGAGGTTAGTGCTTCTAATCTCGTTATTATTGCGTTGTCTAGTTCACATATATTTGATGTCTGGATTGTATGCTTGCTTCCGCTGCACATGTTCTAACAATTGGTATCAGACGCCGTCTTACATCTAACTAGATAATGTAATATAGCATGCATAGAGTAATATTAAAACGTGTTATTTATTGATACATGTTTGAGATGAATATTCTATGTTAAAAACATGATTGTATTTATTAGTATCTTAATTCTGTAATTCTGAAATTATGAATTAATATACACATGCATGAACGGTGGTGTTATATTTAAATAACAATCTGTTCAAGTTACGTTTTTGCTGCTGAATAGCAAAGTTTTTTTGATAAAAACGTGACTGGGTTTTTGAATGCTATTAATGCTGTAATTATGGGTTAATATACATATGCATAAACAGTGAACTAATACCATTAATCTGTTTTAGTTGCGTTCTTTCCATAATTACAGTGTTATATTAATAAAAACTTGACTGTTTTGTATGATATTAGTTCTGTAATTTTGGATTAATATACAGAATTATGAACAGTACCGTTTTTGACTAGTGAAAACATATTGTTTTTTACTATTCTGTCTAAACACGTTATTTAATAAATAAATAAAAATTATTTTGAGTTCTGAAATCGTGTATTAACAAACATCAGTATATTATGTGATTTGAACATGTCAAAATAATTAAAAACCCTTAAACCGCCAAAAACAGAATTCTAGCACGCGACAAATTTTGAAATTTTGTCGATCTTCGATTGACCTCAAATTTGGTAGGTTCATCGAAAACGACCCAACTTAAAAAACACATAAGCTTTGCTGATGATGTACGTCATTTTTTGGGCATTCGGGGTCGTTTAGATAGAGTTTTGGCCTTTTTTCTATTTTTTGGAAATATTTTTAATAAAAAAAATATTAATAGAAATCTGTGATGGTAGGGTTAAATTCACATTGTTTTCAATCATGTTTTATAGTAATATAATAAATTTATATGTTGACATAGGTCTTGTTCCACATCGGATAAATTCATTATAGATGATTACTGTAGTTTTGCCTCTAGTTATTTCATTACTTGTATTAACTCTCCAACTGAGTTACATGTTGAGTGAATGAAACTAGAGTTTATAAAAGTGATATTTACCTATCTTAAATTAACAGTTTACTCTCCATCTGAGTCAGTCCTATTTAAATTTATGGGGTTAATATCTTACATCACTCATATATTTTGCATGAATAGTTAAGTTTCCCTAACGAATCTAACTGTTCAATGAGCATGGCTATGTGTAATGTGTTATTTTGAATTTAATCATTCTTAATACATAACTAATAATTTATTTAATGTGAATATCTCTCAGATTAACCATGTCTTCATTCAACCCACTTACCTCAATTTTGAACCAAAACAAATTAGAAGGACCGAATTTTGTTGACTGAAAAAGGAACCTTGATATTGTCCTAACTGCTGAAGTTTACAAATTTATAATCACTGAGGAGTGCCCAGAAAAACTTGAAAATGCTACTGATGATCAGGTTAAGGCCTATGACAAATGGGTTAAGGCTGATGAGATGGCGCGATATTACATTCTTGCCTCTATGGCGAATATTTTGCAACATCAGCATCAGTCTATGGGGTCTGCTTATGATATGCTCGAAAGTCTCAAAGAGATGTTCGGAGAGCAAAATCGTGCAGCTAAGCAGACAGCCGTGAAAGCCCTTTTGAACACTAAGATGGTTGAAGGATCATCGGTCAGGGACCATGTTCTGAAGATGATGAATCTTCTAAATGAACCGGAGGTCATTGGAGCTGTTATTGATAAAGAGTCTCAAGTTGAGATTGTCTTGCAGACTCTGCCTGACAGTTTTCAACAGTTTCGCTTGAACTATAATATGAACAAAATGGATTTGTCACTAATGAAATTGTTGAATGAGCTGCAAGCGGCTGAATCTATTACCAAACAACAAGCTCCAGTTGTGGCAGTCAATGTTAAGAAAGCTTCAGTTTCTAAGTCGAAATGCAATCAGAAAAAGAAGAAGGCTCAAAAGGTTCTGCACCTGGTGGTTCAGCTGGTGTGAAAAAGCCCAAAAGCAAGTGCTATCATTGCAAGCAACCCGGGCATCACAAGAAGCAATGCCTTGCCTATCTGGTAAATTTGAATAAGTAAGGTAATTCAAATTTAAATGTCGTTGAAACTTATTTAGCGGCTGTTTCTACCATGTTTTAGTGTGTAGATTCGGGAGCCACTAATCACATATGCACTACCTTGCAGGGGTTTCAGGAAACGCGGCGACTAAGTAAGAATGAAGTTTGTGTTTTTCTAGTCAATGGAGAGCCAGCACCAGCTTTAGCTTTAGGAGATATTAGAGTTTCGTTTAGTAGTGATAGAGTTTTAGTTTTAAAAGATATTCTCTATGTACCTTCTATTAGAAGGAATTTGATTTCGGTTTCGAAAATAATGGATGTTGGTTATAATGTTTATTTTGCTAATAACTCTGCTGTTATTAAGTTTAATAAATGTTTTATCTACACAGCTGCTAGAGTACATGACCTTTTTATTCTTGATATATCTCCTCATGTTCTATAACAACCAAAAGAGCTAAATAACATTAATCTACCACATAAAAGAAAACGTATTTCTAAATTGAGTCAAACTTATTTATGGCACTTACGTCTAGGCCATCTAAATCTAAATAGGATTTTGAGATTGGTCTCTGACGGACCTTTGAGTTCATTGAAAGTGGAATCACTACCAATATGTGAATCCTGTTTAGAAGGCAAAATGACCAAGAGACATTTTCCCTCAAAAGGAAATAGGGCCAGTGATAAGCTAGAATTAATTCACTCTGATTTGTGTGGTCCTATGAATATACAAGCAAGAGGTGGTTTTGAGTATTTTGTTACTTTCACAAATGATTACTCAAAATATGGATATATTTATCTGTTGCGACGTAAGTCTGAATGCTTTGAGAAATTCAAAGAATTTAAGACGAAAATAGAGAAACGGCATGATAAATATATCAAAACATTGCGATCTGATCGTGGTGGTGAACACCTTTCTTCGGAATTCATAAAATACTTATCAAATAATGGAATTACATCTCAATTATCTACCCCAGGAACACCACAACAAAATTATGTGGCAGAAAGAATAAATAGGACCCTTATAGAAATGGTTAGATCAATATTAAGTTATTTTGATTTGCCTCCTTACTTTTGGGGATATGCTTTAGAAACAGCAAACTACATTCTAAATTTGGTTCCTTCAAAGTCTGTACCTTCAACTCCAGTAGAATTGTGGACTGGGCGCAAGCCAAGTTTATGACATATTCGGGCTTGGAGTTGTCTAGCACATGTGCTGAAAGGGAAAACAGATAAATTGGAATCAAGGACAGAAGTATGCATTTTTATTGGATATCCAAAAGGAACAAAAGCGGTTTGTTTTATTGTCCCAAAGAAAAGAAGGTAATTATTACGACAAATACCAGATTTTTAGAATAGGACTATCTAACGAACCATATTCCTAGAAGTAAACTAGTTTTATAGGAATTAAACAATGGAGTAACTAAAGACTCATCTCTAGAACGTATCCTGGAAGCCAGTATTGACATACCATTGCATTATTGTAATGGGAGAAATGTCAATAGGCAGCAGATTGCACAAGAGCAATTGCCTGACATCTCACTACCCCAAAGTAGTGGGAGTAATGTTGAGCAACCTCAGATTGTTGAACAACCTGAAATTGTTATGCAACCTGCACTCCATGAAGAAGTTAATGATATCCCAGCACCATAAGGTATGGAGGATAACATTGAGGCTTCAGTTTCAGGAAATGATAATGTGATTCAACAACAAAATCAGCCTCCACCTATAATGACTATTTGTAGTGGGAGAATTATTAGAAAACCTCTCCGGTTTGCGCTCTTGGGAGAATCTTATGATATAATCCCTGAAGAGCCTAATATAGAACCTATTAATTACGACGAAGTACTACATGATGCAGATGATGATAAATGGATTGATGCTATGAAATCTGAAATGGAGTCCATGTACTCCAATCAAGTTTGGGATCTTGTAGAACCACCTACTTGAGTCAAACCCATAGGTTGTAGATGGATCTATAAGAAAAAAAGAGGAGTGGATGGAAAAGTACAAACTTTTAAAGCTAGGCTTGTTGCAAAAGGGTTTACTCAAAAAGAAGGAATTGATTATTAGGAAACTTTTTCGCCGGTAGCCATGCTTAAATCCATTAGGATTCTCTTATCCATCGCGGCTCATTACGATTATAAGATCTGTCAAATGGATGTCAAGATTGCTTTTCTCAATGGAATTCTCGATGAGTGTTATATGGCACAACCAGTTGGTTTCATAAAAAGTGGCAACGAGCACATGTTGTGTAAATTAAAGAAATCCATTTATGGATTGAAACAAGCTTCTAGTGCATGGAACCCTTGTTTTGATGCATCGATTAAGACATTCGATTTTGATCAATGTGAAAATGAGTCTTGTGTCTATAAGAAGTGGAATGGAGATAAAGTTACATTTTTGGTTTTGTACGTAGATGATATTTTGCTCATAGGAAATAATGTGAGCATATTGAATTCAGTAAAGGAATGGTTGTCCTCACGTTTTGATATTAAAGACTTGGGACAGGCAACACATATCCTTGGGATCAGGCTTATGCGAGATCGCAAGCAATGGATATTAGGCTTGTCCCAAGCACTTTATATTGATACTATTCTCACCAGGTTTAGCATGCAAGATTCCAAGAAAGGGTTTGTTCCCTTTAGACATGGAATCTCTCTGTCAAGAGATCAGTCCCCAAAAACGACTGATGAGATAGAAAAGACGAAGGCAGTCCCTTATGCTTCTGTTGTAGGGAGTCTTATGTATGCTATGCTATGTACTAGATATGATATCTGCTTTGCTGTTGGCATGGTTAGTAGATTTCAGTCTAACCCTGGTCGAGAACACTGGACTGATGTTAAGGATATAATCAAGTACTTGAAGAGGACTAGGGATTATATGTTGGTGTATCACTCAGGTGATCTTGCACTCATTGGCTATACTGATTCAGATTTCCAGTAAGATAGAGACTCTAGAAAATCTACCTTAGGATATGTTTTTACTTAAGGAGTGGAGCCATAAGTTGGAGGAGCATCAAGCAATCATGTGTTGCTGATTCCACTATGGAAGCCAAATATGTGGCTGCATCTGAGGCAGCTATAGAGGCTGTTTGTCTCAGGAACTTTCTGAAAGAGCTTAATGTGGTTCCTTCTGTTCAAGCACCAATTGTACTTTATTGTGACAATAGTGGTGCAGTTGCAAACTCGAAGGAACCAAGAAGCCATAAAATAAGTAAGCACGTTAAGCGTAAATATCAATTAATTCGGGACATAACTCAGAGAGGTGATGCAAGAGTGTTGAAGATTGCGTCAGAGGACAATTTGGCTGACCCGTTTACAAAGAGCTTGACACAGAAGATTTTTGACAAGCATGTAGAAGGAATGGGTGTTAGAGTAGTAGACGCATGGTTATGAGTCTAAGTGGGAGATTGTTGGGATATACTATTAACCATGCGGTTTAGACATAGTATTATATTTTATTCTTTATGGAACAATTATTTATTTAATTTATTCAATTCAATAAAGTACTATTTTAAATAGATCATTTGTTACATGTGTGTCCTTTTAGTTATGTAGTAGATAATTTAGTGTATGGAGTCTTTGCTCATCTACAGAAGATTAAATTGTTTGTTCTCATAATTAATAAACTATGTTCACAATTAAAGATATTGTTGGACAAAATAACTTGATGATTGTAGCACAAGATTATTGTATAATTTGTCTTGAATATGGGAGTAGTTTTACTCCAACTTCTTGTGCTAGTATACTCAGTGTATATTGAACGGACCAATTAGAGAAAAGATATTTTTGTACTGAATATATAAAATATTTTCTCTAATTCATTAAATGAGCTTATGCTCCTAATCTTGATATAATTATTATGATAAATGTAATTTGTTTATTGTTTTGATTTATCAAAAGGTACGACTCTATTTAGAGTTAGTATATGCTTAATAGATTGGACAATAACGAATAACATTTCTGAATAATAATTAGTTGATAGAATTCATGACTCGGTTTTGGGTTTGATGATACCCCTTTATGTAAGCTTATAAGTTTTCATGTAAAAATTCGGCCGGTGGATTTTGTATCCGTCACATGAAATAGTTTAAGCGAAATTATAAAGGATTTAATTAATTAATTGAATTAAATTTTCAGTGATTTAATTTAATTAACTGGTATTTGAAATCTTAATATGGGGAGTTAAAATAAGTGTTGATGAATTTTCGAAATTCATATTGAGGAGTTCCATTGCAATTTTTAGTGGAATAAATTATAATTAATTATAGTAAGAACTAATTCATGCTAATTTTGAATTAATACTATAATTAGTAGCCACTTATTATTTTTCTGGTCCCTACTATACCTAGTAAAAATCTGGACAGACTTGGGTAAAAAGTAGCTTGGGAGAAAAGTTATCCTTTTGAGTTAGAGAATCCTACACGTTTTTTAGCCCTATTATGACTTAATTTCGGTTCTATTAAAGGAAGACCAATTTCATCTAATTAATTACCTTTTAGTTGTATTGTTCTTGCCCATCCAATAGCAAAATCATCCAAGGTTTTACTAGGCAAATAGCAGAAGATTGCAGTCCTGGATTCTTGCTGCTTGGAAATTTTGTGCAACTATTTCAAGAGGTTAGTGCTTCTAATGTCGTTATTATTGCATTGTCTAGTTCACATGTATTTGATGCCTAAATTGTATGCTTGCTTCCGCTGCGCATGTTCTAACAGGTATACAACTACACAAAATCCTCAGCCTCAGGCAAGAAATCTTTAATAACTTCATCCAACAAAAGGCTCCCAGCTCATAGGCTTGGAGTCTTGGTTTTCATCACGCATCTGCTTTAACCATATCTCCACCATTCAATGTCAAGCCAGACACATAGTAGCTTTTGTTTTTCTGTTTGGTATGTCAGCCAAAACATACCCATTTTTAGTGCTCTTTTTGCCCCATTCTTGTGAAGCAAGACAAGAGAGACCAAAATCACAAAGAGCTATGAAAACTCGAAAGCTGACAGCTTTTTATGCACTTGGAGCAGACAAGAGACCATGAAAAAAAAAAAGAAGATGTATGTGGGCCATGATTAGTATTGATCATAACTTTGCCAAGATAATCCTTGAGATACCTCAAACTCCTGTATACTACATGTAGGTAAGCATTGCACGAATTGACAACTCACATTCTATTTATTCATCTATTATATTATTTTATTTATCTAAAGGGAAGATTGATATGTTCCATTAACATTGAATCATCATAAAGAAGTTAATTAGTTAAGCGGTTGTTAAAAGATTGAGTGTTTGGCAGGGTAAAATGCTTTTCTATGGTGGCAGAATGACTCTAATCAACAGTATGCTCCAATCTATGCCTCTCTACACGTTATCTGCTATGAACCCTCCCAAAGGCACCCTAAGAGTTATAGAAAAATATTTTGCTAATTTCCTTTGGGGTTCCTCTAAAGGGAAGGATAAGTATCATTGGACTTCTTGGAACAAAATATGCAGGCCTAAAGAGGAAGGTGGGATAGGGATAAGAAGAATTGATGACATTAAGAAGGTGAAATTTTCATAAAGCACTATCTTTTAGTAGCAATTAGCTATCTATAGATACCATTTGCTATAAGGAATATAGATACCTTTTATGTGGTTATAAGATGTATTTGATGTATTTAAACTATTGTATTCATGAATACAATAGCAAAAATAGGCGTGAATTGTGTATCCTTATTGAATTAGAACTCAACTATCCCTGTGGGCCTCCTTTCTTAAAGCCAAATATTGCAAAAGATCTCACCCAGTCACTAAGTTTTCTACTTCTGCAGACTCTCATTCCTTGAGAAGTCTTATGAAAATCAAAATCAAAGCATAGCCAAATTATCTGAAAAATTCAAGCAGGGAATTCTAGTTTTTGGTGGGACAATTGGACGGAAAAAGGTACTTTAGCCAAACTTTGTCAAGGTCCTGGCAACTCTGCTAAGCTCACTATTAGCGAGTTCATTGAGAATGTAACTTGGAATATGGAAAAGCTTCATCGTGCTCTACCTATCCACTTTATCAATTACATCTCAAATATTGCTATTGGAAATCAAAGAGACAATGACTATCCGGTATGGAATATTACAGAAGATGGCCAATTTACTAATAGGTCAGCCTAGCAGGTCATTAGAATTCATAATCAAAAAAATGATTTCTTAAATATGGTTTGGCATGCCAAAATTCCTTATAAAATCTCTTTCCTAAACTGAAGGCTTTTACAAAAAAGATTACCTTTTGACGATACTATGTATGAAAAAAATAAAGTTGATTTTTCGGAATAATATAGAATTCTCTATATTTTCCTAGTGTAGTATCCTTGATATTTATATAGTAGACATATCTAGATGTTCTAGAATGTTGTGGGAAGATAAGACATATCTAGATATTCTAGAGTGTTGTTAGAAGATAAGGTTGCTAGAATCTTCTTTGTACATTATCTAGAATCATATCTAGAATCATCCATAAGCTAATATAAATATGGGATGTCTTGTTCATTTATAATCAAGCCAAAATCAACAAAGTTTTCTTCAATAACAAAGTTCTCCTTTCAAAATTCTCTCTTCTCTTTTCAAGCTTCCTCTTCTTTTAGTTGAATCCTCCAATCTTAGTTAACGATCTTGGGCTAACAGAAGGTCTCCGAATAATAATCTTCTTCTGCTATTCTTTACATGGTATCAGAGCCATAAGTCAGCTTCTAGATTTCAGGGTCGAGTTACTGGTTGACTCAATTGGTTTTTCTAAATGGATTTGGGTGGTCGTGCTAATGGACTGGGGATTGAGTTATTGAACCAGTCAAATTACAAGGTATGGAAGACTTCTATAGAGTCATACCTTGTTAGTAAGGATTTGTAGGAAGTTGTCAATGGGAGTAACACAAGTCCTCTTGCTGACACACAGGAAAATAGCAATGCGCGTAAGAAGTGAAAGCAGTTTAATGCTAAGGCGGAGTTTATTCTAAAGAGGTCTATCTCTCCTAATTTATTTGATCATATTATAAGGTGTAAATTAGCTCATGAAATATGGAGGACCTTCGATTGACTGTTTAACAAGAAGTATGAAGCTCGGCTACAGATTTTGGAGAATGAGTTAGCTAACAACACTCAAGGTAATCTCTCTATCGCCGAGTATTTCTTGAAGGTTAAAAATCTGTGTTCCGAAATTTCTCTATTGAATCCAGACGAGGCTATCTCTGAAGCACGAATAAGAAGAATCATTATTCGTGGTTTACAGCTAGAATATATTTCATTTGTTACATCGATTCAAGGATGGGTTCAACAACCATCTTTAGAAGAATTTGAGAATTTGCTGTCGTCACAAGAGCTACTAGCCAAGCAGATGGCTGGTGTATCTATCAAAGAAGGGGAAGGAAATGCTCTTGTCGCCGATAAGAGAAACTATAAGGGTAAATCAAGAGATCGCATGCACTCTCAATTCTCAAGTGGTTCAAGATCGCCAGGAAAGAAGGGGGAGTCTTCCAGTAATGGTAAAAAGCTTTTAAAATGTTACCGTTGTGGCAAAGTCGGACACATAAAAAGATATTGTCGAGCCAAAGAGAGCAATATGGCTCAAACCAAGAAAGCTGCTGAAGAAGAAGAAAAAGAATAAGACTGGGGAAAGTGCTTCGCAGCGGAGACTCGAACAATAAATGCCATGGCTTCAATAAATTTTGAAAGAGACTGGATCGTGGATTCAGGATGCAGGCACCATCTCACTGGAGATCAATCCAAATTCTCCACCTTTCACGAATACAACGGACATGATGTCATTGTTACAGCATATAATACAGTCCATAATGTGGAGAAGAAAGGCACTATTGTGATCAACAAGAAGAAAAAAAGACACTATCACCCTCAACAATGCCTTTCATGTTCCAGAAATGAAGAAAAATCTATTTTTAGTTGCAAATGGTGTAGATGCTGGAAACTATTTGCTATTTGGCCCAAGTGATGTTAAGTTCCTCCGAAATATCAAGGTGCTCAAGGCAGATATCATTCACTCAGGTAAGAGAGTTAACGATCTATATGTCCTATCTGCCTCTAATTCATATATTGAGAAAATGCGTAGCAATGATAATACACATCTTTGGCATGCTAGACTTGGACATCTAAGCATGGAAAAATTAAAAGCCATGGTAAAGTTGAATCTAGTAAAAGGTTTGCCTAACTTAAGAAATTTTGGTAGAGGAGAGGTTTGTGAAGGATGTCAATATGGAAAGGCATATCGTCTTCCATTTGACAGATCCTTGTCAAGGTGTAATGTCCCACTAGAACTTATTCACAGTGACATGATGGGGCCAACAAGAACTCCTTCATTCTCACGCTATTCTTATATGCTAATTTTTATTGATGATTTTACTAGATTCAATTGGGTTTATTTTGTAAAGCACAAGTCAGAAGTTTTCAGTAAGTTTGTAGAGTTCAAAGAAACAGTTGAAGGTGAACTCAATTCCAGAATAAGGCGGTTGCAGATTGATAATGGCGGTGAGTTCACATCAGATGAGTTTCTTTCTTTTTGTCATCAGCATGGCATTAAAAGAGAGCTAACATGCGCTGATACGCCACAATAAAATGGAGTGGCTGAAAGGAATATCCGACACTTAACTGAGACATGTAAGAGCTGGCTTCATGCCAAAAATTTACCTAGAGCCTTGTAGGCTGAAGGCATGAAATGTGCAGTGTACGTGATTAACAGGATGCCGCTTTCTCCAAACAATATGAAGTCTCAGTATGAATTAATGTTTGGAGAAAAGCCTAGCGTGAAACAACTCAGGGTTTTTGGCTCTATTTGTTATGCTCACATTCTAGATTCTCAACGGAGCAAGTTAGATGCCAAGGCAAGGAAATGCATCTTTGTCGAATATGATGAAAGGAAAAAGGGATGGAAGTGCATGGATCCTAAAACCCATCTCTTTGTTGTCTCAAGGGATGTCAAATTCGACGAAGTGTCTTTATATTATGGAGCTGCATTGGATGAAGCGAGAAAAACCTTAAATAATGGAGATTCAAGCTTGCCACATCACAGGTGCTTCTCTAGATAATACAGTTGTCGAGGAGTTAAGAGAAAGGGGGAGTCCTGGACCTCAACAACATGAAACTCAGCAAGAAGATGATTCAAGTGGTTCGGGAAGGCCAAAAAGAACTATTATCAAGCCAGCTCGCTTCAGAGATAAAAATTTTGTCAGTACGTATTCATGTTTCTTTGCAGGACCAATTGATGATGAAGAACCTTCCTCATTCGAAGAAGCTAAAGGAGTCAAAGAGTGGGAGCTTGCTATGGATGATGAAATGGAGGCTCTGATGAAAAATCAAACTTGGAGCATTGTACCAAAGCCGAAGGATGTACAACCTATTTCTTGTAAATGGGTTTACAAAATCAAAAGACGAGCATATGGCAGCATATATAGATATAAAGCAAGTCTGGTTGCTCGGGGATTTTCTCAAAAGTACGGTAAAGATTACGAAGAAACCTTCAGTCCGATGGCTAAGATGATCTCTGTCCGAGTTGTGCTAGCCTTGGCAGCCTCACACAATTGGAAGTTATGGCAACTTGACGTGAAGAATGCTTTCTTATATGGAGAGCTTGACAAAGATGTTTATATGGAGCAACCACCCGGGTATATCTCTAACTTACATCCTAATCATGTCTGCAAACTTAAGAAGGCCCTTTGTGGCCTCAAGCAAGCTCCACGAGCATGGTATGGAAAACTACAGTATCTACATTTTTGTGGCTATGATGCATCACAATCAGATCCTAACCTATTTGTTAAAAAACAAGGCAACTTGCATATGGTTGTTCTTTCGTACGTGGATGATATGATAATAACAGGAAACAATGAAAATGAAGTTTCTAGGCTTCAAGATGAGCGTTCCATAAGATTTGACATCAAGAAGTTGGGAGAGCTCCACCATTTTCTTGGCTTAGAGGTGACAAACATGAACAAAAGGATCTTTGTCACTCAAGAAGGATATGCCAAGAAACTTGTTGACAGGTTTGGATTGAAGCAAAGCAAAACATGTTCTACTCCTCTTGAGATAAGCATAAGGTTAAGGCGGGACAAAGGCTCACTTCTTGTAGATCCCACGCCTTTTCGAGCTCTGGTTGGAAGTCTCCTGTATTTGACTATTACAAGACCGGACATTGCGTTCTCGGTGGGATATGTCAGCAGATTTATACAAAGGCCAAGAAAGCCTCACTTATAAGCTGCAAAGAGGATTCCAAAGTATATCAACCCAACATCAGACATGGGCTTGTTCTTCTAGAGGAAGAATAATTTAGTGTTAGCTGGTTATATAGATGCTGATTTTGGTGGTGATTTGGATGACGAAAGATCAACATCGGGCTATATTTCCTCTGTGGTGGAACAAGTGTTTCTTGGTGTAGCAAAAAGCAAGACTCAATTTCCTTGTCAACCACGGAGGCAGAGTATAAAGCAGCTGCTCTCACTGCTCAAGAATGTGTATGGTTACAAAGACTTGCTGAAGACTTGCATCTACCTATATCAAAGTCAACTGTGATCTATGGAGATAATCAAAGTGCCATCAAGCTTGCAAACAATCCAGTATTCCATGCAAGAACTAAACACATTGAGGTGGAACATCACTTTATTCGGGAAAAAGTTCTTGATGGAACTATCAATACTTTGGAAGTGAGACGTTAGGAAAATATCGCTGATATCTTCACCAAGTCACTTGCTAAAGCGACGTTCGGGTTCTTCCGTGACAAGCTTGGATTAGTTTCCAAAAAATCACTTTAAGGGGGAGTGTGAAAAAAATAAAGTTGATTTTTCGGAATAATATAGAATTCTCTAGAATGTCCTAGTGTAGTATCCTTGATATTTATCTAGTAAACATATCTAGATGTTCTAGAATGTTGTGGAAAGATAAGACATATCTAGATATTCTAGAGTGTTGTTAGAAGATAAGGGTGCTAGAATATTCTTTGTACATTATCTAAAATCACATCTAGAATCATCCATAAGCTAATATAAATAGGGGGTGTCTTGTTCATTTGTAATCAAGCCAAAATCAACAAAGTTTTCTTCAATAACAAAGTTCTCCTTTCAAAATTCTCTCTTCTTTTTTCAAGCTTCCTCTTCTTTTAGTTTAATCCTCCAATCTTAGTTAACGATCTTGGGCTAGCAGAAGGTCTCTGAATAATACTCTTCTTCTGCTATTCTTTACACTATGGACAGGTTTGGCACTAACAATGTTTCAAGATGTTTTTGTTGTGGGCATCCACAACGTGAAACTATACAACATGTCTTTGTAGGAAGTGATGCAGCTAAATTCATATGGAATGCGATTGGCAATCCACTTGGAATAAAGCACAACGATGCATCAGTAATTGGAGTCTTTAAGAAGTGGTGGAATATGAAACTTTGCAACAACTTTCAAAAGCTGATTTTACCGCTTACCCCTATATTTATTTGCCGGGAATTGTGAAAACAAAAGTGCGCATGCACTTATGGCACACAGAGGAAATTTCAGCTATCCAAGATGGAATACCAGGGAATTTGGAACATAAGAATGGCCATATTTAAGATGGTCTCTTGTGTTGATAATGTTACTCACTGGCTTAATATTTGTGCTATAGCGGAAAGACTAAGGTCCAGGATAAAGTGTATTCAAGTCAGATGGAACAATCTACAAGAAGGCACAATTAAGATTAACGCTGATGGCAACTTCTTCATGGAAACTAATAGAGCTGGTATTGGCGGCATTATTAGGGATTGGAATGGTGCTATGATTATGGCTTTCTCGAACCCTATTATTTGTAGAGGATTTAGCAGCCGAGTTTGGAGGGAAATGTTGTAGCCAACAAGGCTACACTAATTTTTTTTTGGAACTTGGCTCCATGATAATTGTCCAAATGCTGACGGATCGAGACTCAAGCTTAAACATGTTATGGACAGGATCACAAGGATTGTAGAACTAGCCAATGTAGATGTCATACATTGCTTCAGAGAGGCAAATCAAATCGCGGACCATTTGGCCAAATAAGCCGCTATGCAAAATGAGAGTATGATTATTTACGGTCACCGACAACTTCCTTGACAAGCTAGAGGAGCATATCATGTAGACAAATGTCAAATGCCTAGTATTAGAACAAGATATGACAAAGCCAACTTCTTTGTTAGTTGATGTACATAAATTTTGACTAGAAGGAACTCTCTCCTACGACTATTTTTTGGGGTGATTGAATCATCCATGTATTGTTAAAGGAGGTTCTGGTCTAGTCCCCCTCCATTGTGCTTTTTTGCTTAATACGACACCACCCAGCATCCACCTGGGCAGTTTTATATAAAAAAATATTACTCTCAGTTTAAATGAACCTATTTCCCTTTTGGTCCATTCCAAAAAGAATGACCCCTTTCTAAATTTGGTGTCAATTTAGCTTAAACTTACGATTCTACCCTTAATGAGAAGTTTTTATAACTACACAAACACAATGGGCCCCTTTTTGACTTGTTTAGGACAATAAATTCAAAAAGTCTTCAGTTTTTCTTAAATTCTATGCTCAATCAAGTATGTTCAAATAAATTGGAAAGGAGAGAGTAATTAGATAAGTAACTGACATGTCTACAATTTCAATTTATAGTTCTTGGTGTTTTGTCAAATAGTATAGGATTCTTTGGACATCACTTCAATATGTCTACAATTTGTTTAGGACATCACTTCAAACAAAGCATAATTACTTAAAGGAGGAGAAAGCAATACAATTTTTATTTTGTATTGGTAATCCCTATCTTATATGGTCAAATGTTTGGGATACAAATTATAACCCCACTGAATTTGATAACATATTATAACATGTCAGTACATTTAGGAAGCTAAAAACACAAGAACCCAAATTAAAGCATTTTGAATTGGTTTCCTCAGCTTTTTCAAGGCCTCATTTTACTCTTTAAAATAGTCTTAGAAATACCTCAAGTCAATTCTAATTTACTACAAGTTCCTATTCTATTAAACCATACAGTTTTCATTATAGTAACTGAGAAAAGAGAATGGAGTGATCTTCTATACATTAGTCTCTCATTTTTCATGCTCAATGGATTTTCATGCTAAATCATATTCTTATTTGAATTATGGAAGCTGGTTCTATATTCCGAAACATGAGAATCAATCGAGGGAATAAAGTGAAGGAGGTTTGGGACCAAGTCTACCTTCTTTTCGCCCATTTTGTAGATGTTGAAGTGGGAAGTACTGGTTGCAATACACTGATACAGTATAATATTATCAACAACTTTTGAGTGTACAAAAGATAAAAGATGCCTTTTGGTTGAGTGGTACTAGAATCATAATCATTTACAGTAATAAACAAATCTTAGTGATTGCTAGTTCATAAAGCTACATATTATTGGTTAGTATTAACGGCCAATAGCGCTAGTATCCAGGCCAACTTGAGCACATCTCTAACTATTCTACCTTTCGCCAGCACCGCACTGGTAACTTTTCACCAATGCGTAGATGAAAAAAATCACATAACATTTTTGTCTTTGCTGAAAAACTCACCTCATAGTTCTCACTTCATTGACGGTTTGGACGTAATCTTGTGTGCTAGTACTAGCCAATATTTCTGATTGAGGAGATAACATCAGTATTTACTTCTGAATTCTTACTTACAAGTAACACCTGTTGGGTGTGCGAATAAAATTTCACATGGAAAATATAAAAGAAAAATAAGCTACTTAAGAGGAATTGAATACTCTTAATGGTGTGAGGCTTTTTGTGAAAAACCGTACGGGCTTGCTCCAAAATTGACAATATCATACCATGTTAGAGTATCTTTGTGCCATTTTAGCCCAACAACACCATCAGTGGAAGTCATCTAAATATTCTGCTTGGTAAGCTATATGCAATGCACTTTGACCTTTCATTTGAGATTTAAGCATCAAATTCTCTTGGAACGGAGATCACAGAATCCAAAAAATAGAAGGAAGAATCTAACTAATCTGCATAAAGCAAGAGTACATCTCATCTGGGGACTACCAAAAGGCAACCTCTTTACCATAAAGTTATCCATTCTTTAGTCCTCACTAATATAAAATGTCACCACCAGTTACATCATTTCTCTTCCTCTCCCTTATTTCCTTGACCATCAGTGTTTAATCACCAACCAATGATGAATTTCACGAATTCCTCCACTTTTATCTCCTGCATTTTACTCATTATTTTCCCTTCATTAATCTCATCACAAGCATGCCAAAGATTTTGTGGCAACATACCGATGAAATACCCCTTTGGCTCTGGACCTGGCTGTGGCGATCCGCGTTTCCAGCCGTTCATTGGCTGCAACAATCAGCAGCTCACATTCAAAACTCACACTGGATGCTACCCTGTCACATCCATAGATTACAACAGCCAAGTTTTATACATCAGTGATCCTTCTATGTCAACTTGTGCTTGTACACAGCCAAGCAAAGGTTTCAGTTTAGACTGGAAAGCACCATTCAACTTTCATGATGAAACAGTTTTTGCTTTGCTCGATTGCTCAACTGATTCTTCGCCAATTTACCAGTCCAACGGAGGGATGAATTCGACGTTCCCTCTATGTGATTCTTCTCAGGGGGATCCTGTTTGTAGTCTTCTCTATTCTTGTCAAGCAATGAGCAGGCTTAATCTCCCAACTTCCACTTGCTGTGTTTACACTCCAGTTGATCTTGGGCCGTCGTTCGAGATGGATTTGGAGAAACTTCATTGCACATCTTACTCAGCTCTCTATGGTTTCAATGGTCAAGATACCAATCCACAAGCCTGGAAATATGGAGTCGCATTGAAATACAAGTTCAATTTCAACAATGATTACCCTGAAATGTGTGCTAGTTGTGAAAAGACTAATGGAGTTTGTGGATATTGTGGTCCTTATAATTCTTTTATTTGCAACTGTCCAAGTGGAGTTAACACAACAACAGATTGTTTTCTTGGAGTACCCTGGAGTAACAGTTTTAGAACTGTCCCATGGCAAACTGGTAAAAGAAATTTCCACTTTTTGCTATGAAATTTAGAGATTTTTTAATGCATTCTGTTGCTTCTGAATTCTTACAATTACTGTGTTGTTTTTTTTGCAGGGCTGTTATTGATCAATGCTTTGGTATGGTTTATTATTGTGTCCCTGATGTATGATCAAGCATAAATGGAACTCAAGGAAGGAATTTGACTTGAAGTCTTTTTGCTTAACATTAATTGGTTTATGGAGAATCCACAATCTCCTTTGCTTAATGTAATTTGTTGTGTGTGAAACAGAACTGTTGAAAAGAAACAAAGAGTAATGCAAAGGCTGGATTTTCTAGTTGATCCTCAAGTCAATGTTCCATAAAATTGTGCAACAATGATTTTGGATTTTTTTTATTACTGTTCTCTCTGTTTTCTCCAATTAGTTCTTTGTGAACTGCCAGATAACTCAAAAAAAGGCAAGATTGAACAAGTACTATTACTATTTGGGAGAATGGAACCAAGACTTTGCCTTTTTTGTGATCTCAGGCTACTGATTAGGCCTGTCCTCGTTGGCATAACCATATGAGTGTAGCAATGGGTATTTGCTAACATTCATTCAAATGGAACGGCATGATTAGTGAGGATTCATGCATCCCATCCCTACTTTTTTTATATTGAGGCGTAGTTGTTAGTTTGAGTGCCTGTATGAATTACTAAATAACTTGGTTCTTTATCGTGTTCCTTAAGCGTAAAGTAAATAAGAAATAAAATGAACACAGCGATTTTTACGTAGAAAATTACCCGGCTCAAAAGGTGCAAAAACCACGATCTACCACGTAGGATTTTCAATCCACTAGAACAATGGGCCGAAATGTATCAATTACAAGATTGTAATTAAATACTCTCCAGTGCTCCTACTTCTCCTATGTGATTCACAAGTTACTCTAACTTGTAAAGCAAAACACTCACTCCAACTCACAAATTGTTTATGACACTTGATTACAACTTAATTTCCTAAAACACATTCACTAGATTGACTCAGGAAAAATACAATGCAAGTACTCGACTCGAGTAAACGACTTATAACTCTTTAATTGATATGTAAAAGGATGATTCAGAAATCCAAAGTCAATCATAATTAAACGCTTCAACTTGAGATCTTCTAGGAGTCATATTCGTAATCAACTTCCTCTTTGATAGGATTCCTACTATTCCAAGGATTCCACAATCTTTGGGACTTTTGTCTTGTTAGGTGTTTATCCATATTTTCTTACCATATTTTGGTTTCCCATCTCATGAAGGAAAGGACAACATATTTATCATAATTGGGTTTTTCTTTTCCTAGAAGGAAAATATAATTCTTCCCATATTTGGCTAATCCCTTTTCTTGTAAGAAAAAATTTGGACTTCTATAAATTGATGATCCTTCCTTCCCATTTAGTAGCATCCACAATGTAGCCATATGGGGTTGAGAATCGTGTTTAGGGGAAGAATTTTACGGGACAAATATTAGTGTGTCACTTGTGTTTGCCTCTTCGTGAGGTTGTTCTCTCGATATTTTGTACTCTCTTTTTGTATAGTGGATTGCTTATCTTCGCCCGTGGATATTGGTCAGTTGACAGAACCACGTTAAATGTTTGTATTTCGTTTGGTATATTTCTCTTTTGTTGTATGATTTATCGTTGTTCAAGGTTTGCTTTGCTAGCTTCCGCATGACACTTGATTTTTTCAGTCCTAACAAGTGGTATCAGAGCAAGGTTCAAGACAGGTTCATCTTGGCGGGTTCAGTTCTAGCCACAACATATTTGACGATAATCGTGATTTTTGTCTGAAAATTTTGACCGGTGTGCTACACACGTTGAGACAAACTTTGTGGTGGAAATTTGTAGATGCGACCTATTGAAGGCTATGTGTGAAGAAAGTGAATCAAGTTTATTTTGTCAGAAAATTCAGGCCAAAAGGAGAGAATTGTTAGGTGTTTGTCCATATTTTCTTACCATATTTAGTTTTCCTATCTCATGAGGGAAAGGACAACATATTTACCATAATTGAGTTTTTCTTTTCCTAGAAGAAAAATATATTTCTTCCCATATTTGGCTAGTCCCTTTTCTTGTAGGAAAAAGGTTTAGAATTGTATAAATTAATGATACTTCCTTTTCATTCAGTAGCATCCACAATGTAGCCATATGGGGTTGAGAGTCGTGTTTAGGGGGACAACTTTACGGAATAAGTGTTAGTGTGTCACTTGTGTTTTCCTCTTCGTGAGATTGTTCTCTCTATATTTTGTACTCTCTTTTTGTATATTGAATTGCTCATCTCCGCTCGTGGATGTAGGTCAGTTGACCGAACCACGTTAAATGTTTGTGTCTCGTTTGGTATATTTCTCTTTTGTTGTATTATTTATCGTTGTTCAAGGTTTACTTTGCTAGCTTCCGCATGACACCTGATTTTTTCGGTCCTAACATATCTCTCACTGAATTATCCGTGTCTTCTTAAACAATGACCCTTATCTCATATAGCAGCCTTTTTCTACCAAACTCGGACCTAGGTAACTTTGAGATAAAGTTAGGGTCTTGTATAGACGTACAAGTATCAACATTGTGAGCACATAATTTTTGCCCTAAGCAATGTTATTCCAAAAATCTCAAATAAGATAATTTCTTTACCATTTTGTGGATTTTTGTTGAAATTGGTGTTAATTGTTGCAATTTATTTCATATATAAAATATAAAAATATACACATGCATTAGGGGTTTTAATTTTGCAATTTTAGTATTAATGCATTCTAAAGAAAAATCAAAAAATAGTCTAAACAATTTAATAAGGACAATAGAAAAAAAATACAAAAGAAAAGAAAACACAAAAAATATAAAAGAAAAGAAATACAGAAATACAAAAGGAAAATAAA
>MU755218.1:179483-194336 GCA_026770625.1 Nicotiana glauca
GCCAAGCACCTTTATAATGATCAAACAGATTTTCAATGTTATGCCAAAGGGTATCTCTATTTATTTTATTAGTACTAGCATCTATAGAACTAAAAAGCCAGGATTTGTGGTTAGATTTTACCTCTATCATGGCGTGTATTTCATGATTTCTTCTTGTGAAGTTGTTCAATACCACTCTTGTATGATTTCACAGGATCATCATTCCTCCAACTTGCCCCTCCGTTGGTACCTCGTTCATCTCGATGAAGTTAAACTCTTCTAAAATGGATACATGCGTAGCCATCCTTGTTTCTAGGAGGGTAACCATGCTAGGCCTATGGGTATCCATGCTTTCTCTAAAGTTTGTATTATTTGCACCTCGGACATTCCAAATAACAAAGTTAATTGGTTGATTCATCATTAGGGGTATAGAGTGGTTGTGACTGTTCTCCCTCGTTGCCATGGCATTGTTCCTCTTGTGGGGTGGTACTAGGATAACTACATTTATTTTACTCTTGTGGCGTCGCGAATGCTAAGAAGGAATTGTCTGCAACAGCTGAAGCCCATTTTCTACAACTTTCCTAAGTCTGAAACCACTCCGACACACCTCCGAAACACTCCCGAGCCCTCGGGGCACCTAACCAAATACATACACTAACTCAACAACATCCTACAAACTTAACCGTGCGATAAAATCGCCAAAATAACATAAAAAATAACGACTCAAACCTCGAAATCACTAGTTTTTCCTCAAACTTCATTAACTTTCAAATTTAGAACTTATAGTTTGAAACACGTCAAACGGCGTCCGATTTCAACCAAACTTTACAAAAATATCTTAAATCACATATAAGACCTGTATCGGGTGCCGGAACCAAAATACGGGCTCGACACCAATACGTTTTAATCAATTTTCATTTTAATTTTCCTTAATAATTTCAGAAAAATAATTTTACTCAAAAATTCATTTCTCGGGCTTGGGACCTCGGAACTCGATTTCGGACATACGCCCGAGTTTCATATTTTTCTATGAACCCTCTGGGGCTGTCAAATCACGGGTCCAGATCCGTTTGCCCAAAACGTTGACCGAAGTTAAATTTAATCAATTTAATATCAAAATTTAATATTTTTCTCACAAAATTCATATTTAAGCTTTCCGACTACGCGCCCGGACTGTGCACGCAATTCGAGACAATCCCAAATGAGGTTTTCAAGGTCTCGAAAGCATGGAATAAATAAAAAAAATAGGTGATAATCCTTTGGGGGTCGTCACACCTGCTCACCTCGATTTGTGATTGGCTTCTTCTTTTTTGGAAAAGAAACAGTCTGCCATTCACCATTATTATTTGATGCAGGAGGTGTTGAGTTTTGGCCTTCACTATTGGCTGTGGTCATATTGTGTAGGGTTGGGAGAGAATATTTTAAAGAAGAATGACCTAGGCAGCCACATGATTTGCATAAGATGTTGTCACCCTTATATAAAATTGCTTGTTTGTGCGTACCAATTTGGATGTGAGATTGGATAGTTTGTTCAAATGGAATTTGTACACCTAATCTCACATATCTACCTCTAATGGTAGAGGATGTACATGCATCAATTTTTAATAGTTTGCCTATGGCATTTCCAATCTTGGCCAGAATAATTCCATCGTAAAATTTGGTTGGTAGTTATGGCAATCTAATCCAAATGGCAGTATAACTTTGAGTTGCTCGTGTAACTACAAAATTTGGTGTCCATTTTTGGACGGAGAGGAAGAAACCATTAATGAACCATGATCTATTTTGTAGAGCTTTCCTTGCATTTTCTTCTTTGTTGAACTTGACCGTGTCATAATCTTTACCAAGGTCTATTAAGGAAAAGTTCTCTGTTGGTCTCCAAAGACTTTGTATTTTTGCTCGTAGGTAGTGGTGGAGGACTCTTTTTCCTATCACGGAGAATTTTCATGGTTCATATATTCGTTGGATGTCTTGATCCGATAGAGTTATACTTTTTATCTTGCTTTCTCCTCTCTTTTGTAGGCACGGTATAATAGGAGTTTGTTGAATATCCATTCACATAGGTGAAGGTTGTTCTTCACTTTGAGGTTCATGAGGGATCTGGATTTTTCCTATTAATTTATCCTTATACGAGTTGGTTTGGTCCAGCAAATTGTGATGGGAATGGATTTTTTCAATTTCAGAAGATTTTGGTGGGATTGAAGTTCCCAGTTTACTCTCATGTTGGCTGTGATCGGTCATGGTTTGGTTGGGATTGTAAGATTTAGAGAGAACCTTCTCTCACTAACACTTTTTTTTTTCCAGTGATTTCCAATTAATTACTACATTCAATATATAAATACCACGAAATTTTGGGACAACATGAAACATATTGTGGGACATTATGTTGGCCCAGAGAAGAGATACAGCTTGCAAAAAAAAAAAAGTTTTTTTGAGGAATCAAATGAATTAATAAAAACAACATACACACCACAAATGTTATATAGAAAAAGTTCCTTATTCTTTGAGCATCTCCACCAAGAAGGAATCACTTGATCCACAATTTTCTTTCTTTATCACAAAGCAAATTCCCCATGGCGACAGTGGTTGGCAAAGTTTTCCACCCATTTAGTTCTAAAAATGATTCTTATTCCACCTGATTGACCGTCCTTATCCTTTGCCTTTATGAGTAGAGGTTACTAGTAAAACTTCAAATGAGGAAATGAAAGTTCTCTAGTTCTTTAACATAGATAAATACATCTTGAATTATTTTCCCCACCCTTAATAAGAAGTTTTGGGCTCGAGCTTTGGAAATAGAGAAATTCCGAGTAAGGAGTGCTTCTTCCCTAATAAACTCTACGTAACGCGAATCTGAATTAATTGGGCTAGTAATATTCAGATACCAAATGATTAAACACTTAAACCAAAAAATAATATAAACAGTTTAAGAATCCAAGAATAAGATGACGATTTTCTCAACTCCATCGACGATGCTTCCTTTGGTGCTTTCGAGTTATATCAAATCACACTACATGATTAGGCTAAGGAACTAGGGAAAGGAAGAAAAAATGACGCACGACTAGATTCCAGGAATGAATGCTCAATATATTAATTATTCTAGCTAACTGAGTTATGTACAAACAGAATTAGATAATATTCCTAAGCATTTACTAGCTAGCCAGGAGTTTTTTTTATTTTATTTTATCAAACATCCAAAAATATTCCTTGCTATTTCTTGCTTAGGGTGATCAAAACGTTTCAGAGTTACATATATATGGAGATAACATAGTTTCCTAAAAGTGAGTTTGTGAACGAAAGTTTATATTATACTCCGACGATTTTATTATATAGGCTCGCCTTTATAAAGCCACTAAGGCCCCGTTTGGCCATAAATTTTGTCAAAATAAATTTGAGATTTATTTTCAAAACTCGTGTTTGACTATAAATTTTGTCCATATTTTAGCCAAATCTCAAAGCGCAAATTTCAAATCCCAAAATCATCTATTGAGCTGAATTTGGACCAAAATCCCAAAACTTGAAAATTATATACGTGTTTTTCCAAAATAAAGTTAGAAAATATGTTTTGAAAACGTATGTCCAAATACATTTTCATCTTTAAACCAAACTTCACCCAAATCAAATTTTTTAAAATAAATTTGAAATCTATGGTCAAACGCTAGCTAAAAGTTATCTTCTGCTGCGGTTTTATTTGTACTTTCGAAAATCTTCAACCAATTGGATGTCACACTTCAGATAATAATATCACAAGGTCGATTTAGCAAAGTCACATATCGATTTCGCAAAAGCTAAGAAGTATCTATGAATGTCAGCAACTTTTAGACTTTTCATAGTTCACCGAAAATTAACATAACTTTCCATCTCAACTAGGGTCGTCAATAAGGACCGGCCTAGCCTAACCTAGCGCAATCCATACGGGCTTTGGCATTAATGGATGGCATATGCTAGAATATTTTTAAAAATAGTCAGATTTACAACTGATCGTTCAAAAATATTTTAATTTCAAAAGTAATTGAAATTTTGCCACTTTTTATGTAAAGATAAATCTGAGAGAAAATACTGTTCAAAACTCGAAAAATACTCCGGTATATTATGCTGGAGTTCCAGTATAAGTATACTTGAACTCCAACATATTATACTGGATTTCCAGGATAGTATGCTTGAACTCCAGCATAATATGATGGAATTCCAGCATAAATACACTAGAACTCCAGCATAATATACTGGAGTTTGGAGCATCAGTGCTCCAGTCTCCACTATATTATACTGGAGCCAGCAAAGTATACCGGTCCAACATAATATGCTGAAGTTCATACACAAGTACACTAAACAACAATACATTATGCTGGACCAGTCTCTATTACAGCAAAACGGTGGCTATTTTTCATTGACTTGGTAAACGCTAGCTATTTTTAATTGACCAGTCTGAAAATTGACTATACCGTAAAATTTTGGCCATAGGCTGGGCTAGCACAAGCCAGCCCAATGGTCCACCTTTTTAAAAAATAATTATTTTATTTTTTAAAAATTAGATTCTAACCTAAAAATATCAACAAATTAAATATTTGCAAGTCAAAAAATATCTTTTTAGACTGAAAGCATCTACTAACTTAATAACTTTTGACATTCATCCAATAGATTATAATAAAACACTAAAAAGAGAGAATACTATTTCATTTATTAAAAGTCTAAATTCAAAATAAACGGCTCATAAAAACTTCCATGGCACTTTCGGGTTATCCAGCACCTACACATCATCTTCAGCCGAATCCGCTTCCGGCAATGTTGTCATAACATTTTTATTTTCATCTACATCTATTATTCATATGCATTATTAATTATGATTTTATGATTTAAGTATTTCATAATTTGAATTTAACTCTTTAAATTTTTAATTTTAAGACTTTGATCTGTTTATATAATGGACTTAATAGACTTTGAGTTTGTGCTACTCTTCTTATAATTTAGTTTTATAATCTTTTTATTTGTTAAATTTTTAGTAAAATATTTTTTTATTAGGCCCACGGGCCAGCCTAGCCCAACCTCAGTCAAGCCTCATAGATCGCAGGTTTACTTGGGTCGGTTAAAAAGTCTCGTTCTTAAAAGGGCTCTAAAAATCTTAACCCATCCTTTATAAATTACAGGCCGAGCTAGGACCAGCACAACGAGTCAAACCCATATTGATGGTTATAATCTCGAAAAAAATTAATCGGGTTAGCCACTTTTTGGACTGGTTATTAAAGTTTAGCAGTTTTCCAAATATAGCAAATTAGCCATTGGTTTCACTAATAAATTGACGTTTTTACCCTTAACTAAAATACAAAATATAACTCCAACAATCGGTGCTGGAGTTTGAAGCTTTGATAAGTGGAACTCCAACGTAATATGCTGGAGTTCAAACTTCAGGAACGATTTTTGGTGTTTGAATATTTACTAGTTCAAACTCTAAAAACGATTTCTGATTTTTAAACCTTTACTAGTTCAAACTCCAGGAACTTTTTACTGATTCTAAATTTGAATTGTAAATTTTGTTCAACAGAATGGAAGTTCTCGCTCACGAGGCTCTGGAAAAGCACGACGAACTCGAGACAACGAGATGAAGCATTGCGAGAGAAGGAAAAAGCTTCAAGAACGGTTGAGAAGGTATCGATGGAACTAAAAGAAGCGATTAAGTAGAACGATAAATTTTCTAACCAGATAGAGGAAGTGAAAGGGCAAAAGAATCTATGAAAGGTGCGATTTAAATTGCAGGTTCAATAATTTTGAAGTTGCAGTGAGAAACGATGATGCAGCAATATGTATAGCATTTCTGGATGCTATATATAGCATTTCTGGATGCTAGAAAGCTCTATCCATACAATGCTTGGAAAGTAAACACTGTTAGATCCAAGTTTCAGTGATAAAAAAATAACATATCTCTATTTGCTGGTACATTCCAGGAGCAAAGAAAGGGACAAGTAAAATTGTCAAATATATGCAAAGGTAGACAAGAACAAAAGGGGCAAAGGAAAAAAGAGAAAAAGATCTCTAAATATCTAACAACTCATGAGAAGGAAGATAAGAAAGGAAGGACCAAAATCGAAGGAGTTCAAGATTACTAAGAATTCTTACAATGAGATGGCCTCTGAGAGACTAAGTTGAGAATAGGGCTCGCTATTTTTCCGGCCATAAGCATATCTACTTACTTATCTAGGATTAATGGCTCTTTACTAATATAATACCATATGGGACACTTCCTTGAAGAAAGTCCTACTTCCATCAGCTTTCAAGTAGATAAAGAAGTTAAGGCGCCTGACATATCTATCAAAGAACTAAAGATCTGATCATTGAAGAAAGACTGTTGAATTTCAAAATCAAAAGATAAATCAAAGTATATTCATTGAAATAAGGATTCGCCCTCTTGTACTTTCAATTGGTACCAGAGTAGGCCTCACATTTTGATTTTTCTTAATAACTAGTGAGAAAAGACTATGTAAAATCAAGTAATTATCTGAGCTCTACTTCAAGAAGGGATTCATCGGCAAGACCTCCATAAATGGAAAACACTTTTCACGTTGGAAGGTTCGCATGAAAATTTATGTGAAGTCCTATGATGTCATAATTTAGCGCGTAAGAAAAAGGGAAATTATCCAATTTCAACAGCAAATTCTGACAAAAAAGCAAATGTAAAAACATCCACTGAACCCATCTATTTAGATGAATACTCTGATGAACAAATAGCAATAGAACAAGTTAATATCATGGCACGAAATCTTCTATACAATGCAATAAGCGGAGAAGAATATGAGAAGATCCCCAGTTGTGATACGGTTAAAGAAATGTGGGATAAGTTGGAAGTCAATTATGAAGGAACAAGCAAAATCAAGAAAACAAGGATAAATCTATTGATCCATGGTTATGAACTTTTTCAGATGAAGGAAGGTGAATCCATTGAGGAAATGTTTACTCGATTCAGTAAAATCATTGGAGATCTAAAAGACTTTGAAAGACCATACTCAAGTGGTGAGCAAGTTTGAAAAATCCTAAGAAGTCTACCTACTAATTGGCAAACAAAAGTTGTAGCACTCGAGTCTCACGATCTAGACAAATTGTCATATGAGAACTACGAGGAGATCTCATTTCTTTTGAGAATCTCAAAAAATGAGGACAGGAAGAAAAGAAGAAATTAGCTTCTTTCAAAATCTCGATCGAAGAATCTGAAGATCAAAATGAAAATGAAGTTGAGGCTCTAGAAGAAGAGATAGCCATAGTTTCCAAAACAATGAATGGGCTAATGAGAAGATACAGGAACACAAAAAAAGGGAAGAATGTCCTCCAGAAGAATCTCAAAACAATACAATGAAAAATAAAAGAATAATGAGAAATGTTATGAATGTTAAAAATATGGTCATATACAAGCAGAATGCCCATATCTCAAAAGAAAAGCCTCGAGAGGATTTAACAGAAATAAATCTTTTGGAAGTTGAAGTGATGAAGGCAACTCAGAGCATGAGAAAATTGCAACTCTGTGTTTTGTGACCATATTAGAAATATATATGAACAAGTTCTCAGCCTGTTGGACTGATGAAGATGTATCCGATGACGACATCAGGGAAACAACAGAAAATTGATTCATGGCACGTGCTGAATCTAGCGAGGTAAGACCTATGAACGTGATAGATGCAATGAATTACAAAATATTCTTGATCTCACCCTAAAAAAGTCACGAAAGATTCTAAATGAATTGAAGAGACTGAATAGGGAGAAGAAGGACTGAGAACTTAAATTTGAAGTTTGTGAAATCGAAAGAGATGTACTTCAAGAAGAACCTCAGGAATTGCAATTACAACTCAATGGCATGTGCAAATCCACCACCCACAGCTCTGCCAGGTGTCACGATCCAAAATTCGAACCACAGGGCTGAGATGGCGCCTAACACCAAATGCCAGGCAAGCCGACGTAAACCGATAATATAAAAATAAAATAGTGAATATCTAATAATTGATTAGAGTCACAACATAAACCATCTCAAGATTTTGTGTCACAAGTACATGAGAATCTAGATTTAGCTAAATATAAGGGTTTCAAAAGAAATACAACATTGTTCGGAATAAAATAAAAACAACATAATAAAATAGGAAAGTGACTTCTAAGGCCTTCGAACGGGATACAACTGTACCTCGAGTCACTAGCTGGTATCTGCTAAGTTCCTCTCGGGACTCTGCTGGTACCATAAATTTGAACACGAAATGTAAAATTATAGTATGAGTACAACTAATCTAATGTAATTAGTAACTGTCAATCCTTACCCCGATGAGGTAGTGACGAGGGTAAGACAAGACACCTACTAAAATTTGTGCGTGCACGCACACACACACATATATATGTGTGTGTGTGTATGTGTGTATAACAACATAAATAACCAATCAAGAAATTAAAGTACTAACGGGGAGGGAACATATAAAAGGGAGAAAAATTAGAAGTAAATACAGAATCATCAAGTAGTCTCTTTCCAAATAAGCAACGAAGCAGCCAAGTAAATTCACAATCCGAAAATCAAATAAAGCAATGAAATCATCAAATACGGCATCACCCTTCATGCTTTTACTCTCATCCTCACCATGTAATATGATACATGCAATAGCATGACATTACCCTTCGTGCTTTTACTCTTATACTCACCATATGATATGACAAATAAAATGACACGGTATCACCCTTTGTGCCTTTAATCACTTTCTCACATGATATGATAAATGATAATAAAATAATCAAGTTCACGGCATCACCCTTCAAGCTTTAATCCTCACAATCACTCAATCAATAATAACAATAGGTAAGACAAGACACCTACTAAAATCTGTGCGTGCACACACACACACACACACATATATATATACATATATATATATACATATATATATATACATATATATATATACATATATATATACATATATATATATATGTGTGTGTGTGTGTGTGTGTGCGTGTGTGTGTATAACAACAGAAATAACCAATCAAGAAATTAAAGTACTAACAGGGAGGGAATATATAAAAGGGAGAAAAATCAGAAATAAATACAGAATCATCAAGTAGTCTCTTTCCAGATAAGCAACAAAGCAGCCAAGTAAATTCACAATCCGAAAATCAAATAAAGCAATGAAATCATCAAATACGGCATCACCCTTCATGCTTTTACTCTCATCCTCACCATGTAATATGATACATGCAATAGCATGACATTATTCTTCGTGCTTTTACTCTCATACTCACCATATGATATGACAAATAAAATGACACGGTATCACCCTTTGAGCCTTTAATCACTTTCTCACATGATATGATAAATGATAATAAAATAATCAAGTTCACGGCATCACCCTTCAAGCTTTAATCCTCACAATCACTCAATCAATGATAACAATATGCAAATAAGGTACGACAACACCCTTCATGCTTTTTACTCTTCCTCATGAAGCAACAACAATAATCCAAAGTATCAAGTAAGGTGGGAAGCAAATTTCAACTTCATGCGTGGTGTTATGATAAGCAAACTCACCTTTCGTTATCCCAGCATTTTCAAAATAAGCAATATACATGAAAGCGAACAATTAAAGGAATAACAATCTAACTAAGCCATGAAAGTATAGTAAATGGAACAACAAGGTACAATAAGACAACTTCCACCTGCATGTTTTAACCCATAACAATGCATATATACTCGTCACCCTGCATATCCACTGTTCCCACATAGAACTCACGTAGCATAACCACGACACTTAACTTACTCTGCTACCTAATTAATCAATCAACCATAGTCTTGCCTCTCGAACAAGCCTCCAAACAGATAGAATCTAGCCAATTATCGATCAAACAATTCAAAATAAGCTTTAGAAACTAGCGTCTTGGCGTGATAGTACATTATAACAGGATAAGGTGACAGCCAATCCATAACCAAAATGATAACAAAATCTACCATATCAAGAAGTAGGATATCTACGCTAGTCTCAAGACTCCCAATAGTAATCACACATGAGTGATAGATCTGATCTACAATAATAGAATCTCCTACAGGCGTGGGCACATAGACAGGAGCACTTAAAGAATCACGCGGCACAACTAGATATAAAGAAAAATAGGTTGACACGTAGGAATAAGTAGAGCCTGAATCAAATAGAATTAAAGCATCTCTATGGCAAACTGGAACAATACCTTTAATAATAACGTCACATACTCGGCCTTTGGCCTAGCTAGGAAAGCATAAAATCAGGGTTGGGACTCACCACTCCGACCTACATCTCTGGGACGGCCTCTAGTTGGCTGGACTTCCACCTCCAACGGCCTGGCCTCCACAACCTCACCTCCACCTCTGGTTGCCTGACCCCTGCCTATAACTTGATGAGCGGGCAGTGGAGAAACCTGTGCCAGGACCGTGGCACAAGAACTCTACTGTGGCATGCCGGCCAATAATCTCGGACAAAACCTCCTGATATGACCAGTACCTTCATACTCAAAACACACATCCTGCTGATGTGGCTGCTGAAGCTGAAGCTGACCTGAACGGACCGGATAACCACGGTGATAACTCTAAATCAGAGGCGCGCTGATCGGAGCTAATGATGTACTGTAGGCTGGCTATCCAGAATGAGGCACATAAGGACCATGACTCCATGAAGCACTGTAGGATGCATGAAGCGCTGACTGAAATAGTCTAGGAGGATGTCCTCTACCAATTGTACTCCTTTCTTCTGAAGAGGAACCATTGAAACCACCAAAATGACGGGGCCTTTTATCATACATCTACCCCTTCTGCTGAGCACGAATCATCTCGATCCGTCTAGCAATATCTACAGCCTTCTGGAAGGTAATCTCATCTCCAGTCTCCTTGGCCATCTGTATCCAGATAGTGAAAGTGAGCCCATCAATAAATCTCCTCACTCTCTCACTGTTAGTAGGGAGCAAGATAATGGCATGGCGAGCTAGGTCTACAAATCCAGTCCCATACTAGGTAACAGTCATACTACCCTACTGAAGACGCTCAAACTGTCCACGATAATCCTCTCTCAGAGTGACCGGGATGAACTTCTCTAGAAATATCTATGAAAACTAATCCCAAGTAAGTGCAGGCGAATGAGCTGGTCTAGTCAACATATAATCTCTCCACCATCTATTGCAGAACCAGTCATCTGAAACACTACAAAATCGACACCATTGGTCTTAACTATACCTATGTTCCCAACATCTCGTGGCAGCGGTATATATAATCTTGTGGGTCCTCAGAAGTTGCACCACTGAAATAAACATGAAAGAGCTTGGTTAACTTGTCTAACCATAACAAAGCCTCAAAGGACATAGCGGGCCTATCGCCGGCCTCTGCCGCAACAACCGGCTAAACCACCTTAACTGGCGGGGCTGCTGGAGTTTGATACTGGGGAGCCACCTGCTCCGGGGTGTGAGTAGCGGGAGTCTGTTCTCTTACCCTAGATCGAGAGACGGTTGGTGCCACCGAAAATATACCGGTATAGGCTACACTCTCCATAAGGCCCACCAAACGGACTAGAGCGTCCTGGAGCACTGGAGCGGCTATGAACCCCTCCAGGACTTGAGCTGGTCCAACGGGTACAGTCTAAGCTAGAACCCCCTCCTCAAAATCTACCTAAGGCTCCACTGGGGGTGCTGCTGCTCGAGCTCTAGGCTGAGTTCTGCCTCTGCCTTGGCGCCGTCGTGACTCGGCCTCGATATTTGACCCTGGTCGTAGGTACCATTGGGTGCTTCAGCTCCTCTTTGGCTACAGATGTTGTATGTGTTCTCTCCATCTGCAAGAGAAGAAGAATAGAATTGTTCAATCAACAATGATAGAATAAAACTGCACGATTGAGAAGGAAAGAAGTGGAACTTTTCCTGAACTCCATAACCCCCGGAAGATAAGTACAGGCATCTCCGTACCGATCCTCTAGACTCTGCTAAGCTTGCTTATGACTCAGTAGACCTAGGTAACCTAGTGATTTGATACCAACTTGTCATGACCCGGAATTTCTACCCACGGGACCGTGATGGAACCTAACATAAGCAAGCAACGTTAGAAATAGTTTTTAGCCATTTTTAACAAAATCCAATTAAATGATACCAAGGGACTAAATAAACTAAAATAGAGGAAATAAGCCAAAATATTAGTGATATCTAGATACAATCCTAGTACTGGTGTCACAAGTGCACGAGCGACTAGAATAATATAAATAATAGTCTGTATGAAAGTAAATCTATCTGAAATGAAATAAACAACTACGATAAGGTAGAAGGGGACTTCAGGCCTGCGAACGCCAAACAACTGTACCTCAAGTCTCCGTCAGGCAATCAATCCGAGAAATCTACTGACTGCCACTAGGACCAACTCTTAAATTTGCACAAGAAGCGTAGAGTGTAGTTGAGTACAACCGAGCGCATGTACTCTATAAGCGCCGAGCCTAACCTCGACGAAGTAGTGAGGAGGCTAAGGTAGGCCATTTACAATAACATGTAAAAAGTATAATAATGATAACAACAAAGGAACACCCTAAAAGTAAAGCAGTCAACTTATGAAAATAAACTCAATCCTCGAAATCAGTAAAAATAGAAACATCAGTCCTTAGAATCTCGTACGAAAACACTGAAAGCTATCACAATGTAATATTAAATGTAAAATAAACAATCTGTTGTGGCACGCAACCCGATCCCATCGTACAAACTCAATATCCTCTCTTATTTCACCGTTTCAATATCAAGAGTACCAAGTAAAATCCATTCTAATGCGCAACCCGATCGCACCATATAATCAGAATAAATATCATAATATTCCCTTATTTTACCATATCAAAATCACATATAAAGTCTATTGCGGCATGCAATCTGATCCCACCCTATTAATATCTATCCTCCCTTATTTCACTCGTTCTTGCGTACAATCCGATCCATCAATAGATTCAACAAATGAAATCGACTCAACAACTCAATTCACAAGAATCTCTACGATTAAAAAATATGAAAGCAAAGCAAGAAAGGAACCCTATACCAAGTCAAGAAATGCTACAAGTAATACAAGCGACAAGCCAAGCCAAATATGTGACAGTTAAAGTGTACAAGTAAGACAAGTAAGGCAAGTAGCAATTAATCATGGAATCATGAAAGAAATGGACATTTCAATACAAGAGTAATAAGTGACAAGTAACAAGTTAAAGCATATGAAATAATCAAGTCATGTATCAGTTAAAACATGGAATGAAATAATTAATGAAATATGGGAAAACATGAAACAACTATTTTGACGGCGTATATACACTCGTCACCTCGCATATACGTCGTTACAAATGTACATCACATAATATATAGATTAAAGGTTCACGGGTTCCCTCAAATCAAGGTTATACCCAACACTTACCTTGATCCATAAGCAAATCAAAGCTCAACTGGGACTTTTCCTCTAAAATTCACCTCCGAACCAACCGAATTTAACAAAAATTGACTTAATATCAACAAATCCTAGGGAAATCAATGGCAATACATAAAAGCTAAGATCTTTATACTTTTCTCAAAAGTCAAAAAAGTTTACTCTGGGCCTACTTGGTCAAAATCTGAGATTCGGACCAAAATCTGATTATCCATTTACCCCGAGTCCGATTATGTAATTTGTTTCGAAATCTGACCTCAATTCGAATTCTAAATCCCAATTTTATAAAAATTCTTAGTTCTACCCAAATCTCTAATTTCTACCATAAAAATTCTAGATTTAATGTTGACTTGGAAAGTAATGGGTAATTAAAAAGAAATAGATTAAAGTTGCTTGCCAATATTTTTGGGAAGAAAATCCTCTTAGAAAATTGCCTCTAGGGTATTTAGGGTTGAGAGTTTGTGAAAAATGAGCTAAATCATGGATTCTCAGCTTTTTGTCCAGGCGCAGATGTCGCAATTACAACCTGGTGTTCGCAATTGTGAACCCCGCAAATGCGAGAAATCTATCACAATTGCGAAGAAGTCGCAACTCTGCTTCCATTGCAAATGCGATGGTTTCATTCGCAAATGCGACCAATTTGATCGTAATTGCGAACTAGCTCCCCTCATCCCCTAATCGCAAATGCGAAAAATTTGTTCACAAATGCAAACCTATCGCAATTGCAATCCTAACCTTGCAAATGCGAGGTTTGAGACCTGTGCACAAAACCAACAAGATCCTACTTTTTCAAGCACTCTACCACGCTTCCGAAACTCACCCGAGCCCTCGGAGCTCCAAACCAAACATACACATAAGTGTAATAACATCATACTAACTTACTTTCGCAATCAAAACACCAAAATAAGACCTAGAACTATAAATCGGACATCAAAACAAATGAAATTTGTAAAGAAACTTAAGAATTTTCAATTTTATAACCGGACGTCCGAATCACGTCAAATTAACTCCGTTTTGCACCAAAATTTGCAGACAAGTCATAAATACTCAAATGAACCTATACCAAGTTCCGAAACCGAAATTGAACTCGGTAATAACAAGGTCAACCTACGGTCAAACTTAGAAATTCTTTAAACCTTTAAATTGCTAGTTTTTAACAAATTACGTTAAATCAAGTTAGGGACTTCTGAATTCGATTCTAGGCATACATTCAAATCCCAAATCACGATACGAGCCTACTAGAACTGTTAAAATACTGACCCTGATCAGTTTATGTGAGCACGTGATTTTTGCCCTATAAGAGAAATACTCCCAAAGATTCAAAATAAAATAATTTTAGTTTATTTGCAATTGTTGTGAATTTTGTGTTATTTTTCTTATATTATTTGCATTTATCTATTCATATTTATTTGTTTAAATAAATAAAAATATAAAAATATGTTGCATTTGTATATAAAATTCAAGTTTATAATTAG
>MU755226.1:0-19515 GCA_026770625.1 Nicotiana glauca
GTATCCAACTACGATTTTCAAATAAGGGTTGAATTCACAGTCCAAACTTCATTGGGACTTCAGCATTTGAGCTTTGATACTGACCCTATGCCATTATACTTTTGCCTGCGTAAAACAGGGCTGTCGAGACGTGGGCCATGTTCCATGAGAAATAGGCCCAAACTTTATTGAACCAGCAGGCTATACAATTCAGTTCTTCAAACGAATCCAGATTACTCCTAATATCCTAATACAATTTGTATGTACTGGAGAATCTTACAAGTGCATCAGTGAGTCAAGCAGTGGTTTTGTTTTTGTTTGTTTTTATATTTATTTCATTTAACCAATTAGAATGCATTCTTAATAGTGACAATTGACATGGAGATCTATTAACGAAAACTGCACCTGCATAAGAATTTAAACTAACAACTTGTTTACAGCTAATTTCATGATAACCATAAGGTAGCACCGAAATCCCGATTTAATTGAAAGTTCATGCTCATTTATAACCTGTTTAACTAATGCTCAATTTAACACCAGAACTAAAACAATTATACAGACATGATTCACACAGCTCACTACTTGAAGTTAACAGTTCGAAACTCAGTCACTATACAAATGCATATCACATTTAAACAACAAACTGAACTAGCTACAGTCCATACCCTCGCAAATTAACAGTCCAAATTGAGAACAGTTTAGTCCTATTACAGTCCAGTTTTCAGTTTAATAATAATTCTAGCAATTCTATATAATCAGAATGTTACAATACTCAATTACTCTATTCAAATCCTAATAAAAAAAAACTCATCCATGTCAAGTGTGAATACAGAAATAACAAAGACAGCATTATCAATAGGAATCCAAGCTAAACCATTTCCATTTCATCTCTTGAATCAAACATACACTCAGAAATTCAGAGCTGGTACCTGGAAATTGAAATTTAACAACAGGAAATGATGATCAGCAGCAATTTGAACAGTTTGTAAAGCAAACAGCAACTCACAGCAACACTTTTCTAAACCAGGAATGATTTGACCTGTCCAAAATGCTTAAAACCAGGCAAGAACAATTGATCAACCTAGAACTGATTCTAAAATTTCGGTTGAACTCAAAATTCTATGGAAACTATGACTGAACTTCACTTGCAAAGGATTAATATGAGAAATGTAGATCAAACAACCAAATGAATTTTTTTTTACTGAAAATTTGGATGAAATAGTATATATTTTTTTTGGTTTTCTATTGATTTTCTAATGTTTTGGATTCTGGAAGGCTGAAATCTCAAATTGAAATCTGAATTTGAAAGAAGAGTTTTTGGGGGGAATTTTTGGAGGCCAAAACTTCTGGAATTTTTTAGGGGTCACTAACTTGTGACTTAAGGTATTGGCATGCCTTTTTATAGGCAAAATGAGGGCAACCTTCAGATTTTGTGCTTTCCTTCTAGTCCCTAGGTTATTTTCAAAATAGTCCTTTACTTATTGACTTGCTTCTCAAGCAAGTACGAATTCACCTCTAATAGGAGTACTCAGCTACGTGTATGCTTTTGCAAATGTTTCTAACAAAATTCTACCAACCAACAAACATGAAAAGGAGGACGGACCGCACGTACAATGTTCCCTCACAACTCCCAAGCGGTAACGTTCATACAGGTAAACAATCCACAATCACAATAGAAACAAATAGGAATGCCTCAACAGGCCATCATAACTCTATACAATCAATCCCTGACATAGCCCACCTTATTTCACCACGTGTGCAATAAGTAATATAATAGTCACCGCCTTATTTCGCCACACGTGCATAACAATGTCCCACCTTATTCCGCCACATACGCAACCCACATATAAGCATATAACATATCCCGCCTTATTACGCCGCATGTGCAAAACATCAATAACAACAATAGCACGGCAAAGACCTCGTGCAACATTTCAACAACAACCGCACGGCAGAAAACTCGTGCATCACATTATCAACAACCGCACGGCAGAAACCTCGTGCATCACAATAGCAACCCCTGAACTCCCTGAAATTACCAACTTCACTTAACTGACCCAAACCCTTAACCATAGTCAATTAAACCTATAAGCCTAGGAGCTGATTAACTAAATCCAAACAACTAGATAATTGAAATTAACTTCAGTGGACTAACTGAAACAGTTATACTAAGTCAAAAATTAACTGATATGAACACAATTATACTTAACTAATTTAATCAAAAATCATGAAATTCAATACGGGTAAGCAGAGAACAAATACAAAATTAAATCATAACATGCTATCAGTAAAACAAATAACAATTTATCATCTAAAAACTAATTGAAACAGGCAAATAAAAAATCAAGCACAGCTAACACAGAACCAAGGGAAGCAAACTAGATGAAATAGAAAAGGATTAGGATTCAACTAGTTTGAACCTAATATGTAGTGAGATAAACAATTGAGAGGACTTACCAATTTGAACTTGACCATGACAGACATTTGAGTCAAGCCCCGAAATGATATTAGTCATTTTTTTTTCACCTAGAACACATGAACAATATCATTTCATGGCCCAAATCGAGCTTCAACTCCGTGAGAAATCGGGAGAAGGAAAAGATGCACAAACTAGGGTTCCAGGTTTTAAGATTTGAAATTATAGAGGCGGTGTGAGTGTTCGAAGAGAAATGGTTTGGGCCCGATGTTAAAGAAGGTATGAGGATGGTCTGGTAAAATTTTAGGGCTAAACAGAGACGGCGCCGCCATTGGAAAATCAGGGTGGCGCTAGGGTTCATAACTTCAAAGGAGGATTCGAAGGGCTTGGGATGTATTCGAGCGATTCTGACCATGGATCGAGGATGTAGGAGATGAGGTGGTTTTAAGGTGTTCATTTGGAAAGGATTGGACACCGGCGCCATCATCGCCGGCGATGGAATTGGGCGGCGGCTGGATTAGGGTTTGGAGAGTCTCTGAGGTGAGGAAGAGACGGAAAAGGGGGGTGGTGGACGTTTGGACATTAATATATTAGCCCACCCCACCTCTGAGCTGTTTGATCAAAAGAACCTCGACGGTTCAGATCAAATTGGCTCCAAACAGTGTCGTTTGGTTGAACTGGGCGCTGGACCGGGCGGAGGGTATTTGGCTTGGACTGGGCGTGAATTGTCTTGGGCCAGGCAATTTTGGCCCAAATTGGCACCTTATGAAGACCAAAATTTTTTTTAATTATTTTTCTTTTTGTTTTGTTTTTGTTTTTATTTTGTATTTTTATATATTTTTTTTATTTTTTTCTGATTTTATAAAACTGCAACAATTAAAATAAAGTCCTAATATATTTTAAAATTAAACTAATTAATTCCTAAAATTATTTTTAAAATCTATTTCGGGACGAATTCACAATTAAACAATTAAAATGCAAAAAAAGTGAACTATTTTGTGATTTTTCATGTTTGGTTCTAAAAAAAGCTAACCCCTAATTGATCCTAAAAATATGAAATTATATCATAAATGCATATGCATATTTTTTTTGTATTTTATATGAATTAACATGCAACCAATCAACACAAAATTCAATAAAATTCATAAAAAATTGTAAAATTATTTTATTTGAAACTTTTGGAATAATTTGCTTAGGGCAAAAATCACGTGCTCACAGCTTGTAATGTGGTTGCCAAAGAAATATTTTTTATAACTTATTTTATAGCTACTAAAATACTACACAACTACAAAAACAAAATAAGAAGTTAACCTTTTTCTAACATACTACTACTAATTATCTAGAGAATTCTCTCATCTCACACTTAAAATTATGCAATGTCCTCAATGAACACTGTAAATAATAAGAAGGTAAAAGAAACTCCCTGGTAGGCCAAAGGCCAAAGAATTAGCAACTCATGGGTACTCAGACTTCCCCAGGTATAGTCGTTTGTGTGGGCACCCCACACTTAGTTCTCACCATTTAGCTCGCCTTTGCACCTTTCTAATGGCTTTGTTTCTGTCACGACCATAAACTCAAACCTGTCTTGATGGCGCCTATTAATAGTACTAGGCCAGTCAACTTCTACAACATTAACATAATTCATTTAAAAGTTACGGCAAAGACATCTGTTGATACCCAATTTTTCCCTATATATATTTTAAATATGCGAAATACCTTCAAAATAGAATATACATGCATATATAAGAATGAACAAGGTTTTATTAATTTTTTCCATAATTTTGAGGGTTTTAAATTGATTTATTTTTTCCTTTTTTCCCCAATAATTATTTACATAAATTTTGTTTTGATAATTCATCTATTGGATTTATATATTTATGCCAAAATATGGCTAAGGTAATTTTTATATATTTTTATAATTTTATTTAGTATTTTAAAAAGTTAAATTGCACATAATTACAATATTAGCTCTGTTTAAGATCTAATTATATTTTATACACCTAAAATTGGATCCTGTATTTTTAAATTGCTAAGTATGCATTCTAAATCATTTTTAGTACTTTAAATTATTTTTCAAAAACCATTTAGTATTTTTTATAAATTAAATAAGGAAAAAGTGGCTATTTAAAATATAGCTAGATTGGCTTTCAATTGTAGCCCAAATCAAACCCCAATTTCCCAGCCCAATTTCAATAAAAACCGACCCTAACCCAATTTAAATCCTACCCGACCTAGACCCCCTTCTCATCCTGGCCGTTGATCTCTGAGATCAACGGCACCTATCCCCCCATTACCATTTTTAACCTGAACGACCCCCTAACCTAATTTATTTCTTACCAAACAGACGCCCTGAAATCCCCTTTCCTCTCCAATTCTCTCTGAGACCTAAACCTAACCATAGCTGCCACCACCCAAAATTAGCCCTAATCCCTTCGATCCTCACTCGATCCATGGATTTCCATGGCTGTTTTAGACGTATGCTTGTCTTCTACGTCTCCTGGTTGCTCGTTTTTGTGATTTCGTGGAAAGATCATGAAGAGATCTAGTCCAAGTCTTGTTCAACTCCTATCCATGGTCTTTTATGCCATTTTCCAGCCATCCATGGTTGTTCGAGTAAGATCCATGACTTTTCAGGCGAAAAACCGATAACATATTAAAGTCCTCTCATCTTCTTTAGGTACTCTGAAACCTTAACTCTTGAGATTTTCCACTTTTTGTTAGATCTGTCTTAGATCTAGGTGTATCCATGAGTTTTTAACCGATTTTTTCTTCGTCTCTGCTATTTTTCTGAAAAACCTAGCTATAAATCCTCAGATCCTTTTAGATCTGTGATGGATTTATGGGTTTCTTAAGGTTTTCACCCCTTTTCCTCAAAATGTTTCTTCGATTTCAAACGATTTCTTCATTTTCCAGACTAGTGTTTCAAAACCCTTTTTGCAAAACTGATTTCTTTTTTATTTTAGCAATTACTTTGATTTTTAGCATGTTTAAATATCACCCGAGTCTTTCCTTTTGCTCGATTCATTTTTGTCAAGAAACCCTAATACTTCTGGGTTCGACTCAAAGTTTGAGTTTGTTTACGACGTGTTTGCCTGACTATCCTGAACATTCTAGGTTTCATGTATGTTCTATATGCTCTTGTGCTTCCTGCTCTAATTTGTTCTTAAAGTTTCTTTGATTTTGTCCAAACACGTGTTATTTATCATTTAATAGGGCCGACTATTTGTTGATTGTTCACATAATTTAGGTTGATTTTGTATAATCTCCTTAAACCTACATCTGTGATTATGTGTATTTTCCTTGTAATTCTGTACTGCTTTTTTCGAAATTGCTTCCTTATTTTCTGTGATACTTTCCTTAGTTAGTGCTGATTCCCTGTAATTTTCCATCTCGTCCGTGATTCTTTGAACTAGCTTTTAGAATTGAAATTGTGCTCTACCTTATTTAGGTACACAATATGTTGTTAGTACACTTTCCTTACTTGAAAATATTTCGTACTTAGTCCTTATTACGTGCTACATGTTTTTACTACTCCTAATATGATAAAATCAGTTCTTTTCCCTTTTTGATACAACTTGTACCCGTTTGAACTATGACTCCCTAATTGAAGGGAGTCTGGGTCTTTAATTGATTCTGATTTGTATTATTTTCTATAATTATGCTAAGTCAGTACTTATTACCTTATTTTCTTGCCTGTTCTCAAAACTATAAATACTCTACCCTCTCTTTAGCAGAAGACACGAACAATAAGTTCAGAACACACACATACTCACTCAAAACTCTCTCTTCTTTTTCTACTACTTGTTTTATTGCTTGCCTAGCCGGTAGAAAGCCAGGTCTAGACTGTGGAACTCTACTTGCTTTACATTTTCTGCACTTTGCTTCCTTAACTGGTATGTTCCTAGTTCAATTCTGAAACTCAACTCTATGTGCTCCATTGTTTGTCAATCCCTGTCTCTTTCTGCACTAACTTAATGGCTCGTATTTTTTAATTACACTTCTTGTCTACTGCTTTACTCAGCATGCTTAAGTTCTGACCTCTCTTGTCCAAATGTAGTCAACATGTCTACTTGAGTGCCTATTTATGTCTCCCAACTAGTATGTCGCCTAATGCACTCGGTTGACACCAAGTCATGACTAATTATGTGTAATAGACCCCTACATGACTATTCTCATACCCTGTCCCTATGTCTTGTTACTATTCCAATTTCAAGCATGATTCCCTTGTTAACTCTTTGAAGTAATTGTCTGTGTTCTGGAGACCAATCAGTCCCTACTTGTTCTTTGCACTTGCTGGTCTATATGCACCTATTCTCAGCCATGTTTATGTGTTTCTGATTTGGGACCTCTATGTCCCCAATCCCTACTTCCCTACTTGTACCTTCAAAAACTGTACAATTCTTTAAACTGGTTCTCTGTGTGTGTTTGTTCCAAGTTGTTGTTTCTCCCATCCCCTTCCCCTTTCAAAACTGTTTTCAATTCAACTCTTTTAAGTCTGTGTCAAGCACTCTCACATATACTCTTAGACCACTAGGTTCTGCCCCTTTTGTGTGAGCCTTGCCTTGGGACCCTTGAGCTCCCTCTAAACTTGGACACATGAAAGCTGGCCTTTCCACACTTTGTCTTGGCTATGAAATCTGGGAATGAGCATTGCTCGGGATCTCTTGAGATCCTTAGGGAACTCTGACACACCCAGATATGAGAAAGACTATGGAATAAATCTTGGTACTTGAAGTGATTTATTACATAACTCAGGGAGGAAGTCCTAATCAGACTTCCTATAGTGTAACTTCTTATTTTTCGTTGCTACTTATGTAATTCATTTCAATGTTGGTTTGTAATAACTTGTTATAAACAAATATTGGGGTTGCCTAGTGAAAAGGGATGGGTTAATATGCATGTTATAGTTGTTAAGGTAGAAAATATGTTATTAGTTTTATGTTCCTAATTGCGCAATAGAAAATATGCTTAGGGTTCGTACATGCATTAGAAATCATGCCTTTAGGTCTCATGTTTATTGTTTCAGCATGTGCACTCTTACCAAATCATGTGTTAAAATCTGCTAATAATTAGAACTTTATTATTATGTTCTATGCTGCCACATGCATTTAGGAATCTTGCTCTTAGGAAATTCTGCAATCCTGCCATATGCATTTAGAAATCCTGCTCTAGGAGTTCTGCATCATGAATTTTATACATGCATCTTAGATACCATGTTTAGGATCTTATTTGTACTCGCATTCACAATTGGTGTAAACTCTGGTTATAAACGAGATAAAAACAGCTTCGCACTTGATTATCCTGTTTAAAATAACTGGTAATAATCTCTGCATTCGTATCAACTAGAACATCATGCTCTTAGGTAAAATAATTTCCAAACTGTCTTTTAATAATTCTGAATAACTGCTGCATATTATTTTACGCCTAGTCAAGCCTTAGGTAATCTATTTTAAATAAAACTAGAATCATCTCTGCAATCAGTGTTTAATTATCAACTGTTAAAATCAATATGCAAGCCTGATTCAGACTTCTTTTCTGAGTCATGTAATAAAAATGCGAAAATGCAAAAAATAGAGCCCTAAACATCGGGATATCACTGAGTCATGAGCCACAACTATAAACTATTTTGATAACCATAACACTAACATAGTCTGGGAAAAATCCAAAATACAACTACGGGGAAGATAGAGAAGAAGAAAGCAGGGATGCGGTCGCCAAGCAACTACCTTACTATCTCCAGTGATCAGCAACAGAAAATAATCAGCAGCCGCTACCGTGGCTAGAGATACCTGGATCTGCAAACAAGGTGCAGGGGTAATGTGAGTAGACGAACTCAGTAAGTAAAAGTCCAACTATGGAATGATAGGTAGTGACGAACTTAACCTCAATAGGTAAACATAAGTAAACTGTGCAGAAAAGTAAGCATGCTTTCAATTCAAGTATTCAGCTCAAGTAGTAAAGTAAATACAAATATGGACAATGTGAGATATAAAGTTCAATTAATCTCTACGTGCCAATGCACAGAAAGTATGAAATGTATCATGTACCTCCACTCTCAAGTGCTCAACTACTCGGTACTGTATATGGACATCCGGCTCAGGGGAGATCCATCTCGGAACATATGCACACCCCTGACAACAGACACTTAGTATCGAGGAAGGCCATTCCATCCTTATGGAGAAGATCCATCTTGAGGTATCAATATTTCGGACAAGATCCATGTTCAGGGAAGATCCATCCCTCAATAATATCATTCGCACCCACTATGGATGTGCAGACTTTGGAGGGGATCCTAAGGCCCAAGCACTATCATAATCAATATAACTGTTGCGGCATACAACCCGACCCCATAACTGTTACTCATAATCAGTCTCCCGGACTCACTTAGTTATCACTCTCCAGTCTCACCCACATGCTCACAATGTCATGGAAACTAGCCCGAAAATAATTATATGCTATGTCAGTGGTAACAACTGAGACTTAGATACGATATGAAATGCATGAATATGATTGAGTACAAAATAACAGTGAAACCAGTGAATGAAAGCAAGAAACGACCACTAAGGGTCCCAACAGTATTGGCGTAAAGCCCTAACATGATATCTAGCATGTTTACAGATCAATTACTTTATCACATAATGGAAACTCGGATATCAACAAGAAAGATTCATTAAATGGTTCCATGGAATGAACCAGGTCACTATTCTTATGGTGCACGCCCGCATGCCCGTCACTTGGCATGTGTGTCACATCAATACTAATCATATAATACATAGTTCGGGGTTTCGAACCCTCAGAACCAAGTTTGAAAGCGTTATTTACCTCAACCAAGCCAAAATCTTGCTCTGCGATGCCTTTGCCTCTCAAATCGGCCTCCAAATGTCCCGAATCTAGTCTCAAGCAATACAATGCAATCAATATAGGCCAAGGAACCAATTCCATAAGAAAAACTATTTAATTGGATACAAATCCCGAAATGGACTCAAAATCGGCCCCCGAACCCATGTCTTGGAATCCAACAAAGGTCACAAAACTAGAAATCCCATTCATTCACGGGTCAACCTATACCAATTTCATCGAAATCCAACATCATTTGGTCACTCAAATTCCCAAATTACTCTCTCTAAAATCGCAAGCCCTAACCCCTCATTTCACTTCAAACATCCTACTAATTAGGTGGAAAATCAACGGGAAAACACCGTAGCTAGGAGTATTAGATCTCAAGCAACTTACCTCACTGACAAACCCTTGAATTCCCTTCAAAATCACTCCAAAAGCTCCAAGGTCCGACTTGAAAATGGTGGAAATGAACAAAAATTCGCGAAGTCTCCTATTTATACTTTCTGCCCAAGCCTTTCACACCTGTGGTGCTGCTTCTACGCAAAAACCTCTGCATCTACGGAAAATTATTTAAATCCCTGGGACCGCTTCTGCGCCTCACGATCGTATCTGCGATCATCGCAGGTGCGGAAACAACCTCGCACCTGCACATCTACTCTCGCACATGTGCTTGCCTGCCCGCATTTGCACCTCTCACAGGTGCAGGAAACACTTCGCACATGCGGATCCTGATCAAGTCCCTTGTGGCCGCATCTGCGACTCCCACTCCGCAGGTGCGGTTGTAACAGCTTAGTTCCAACTTCAACAACTCCTCCAATTTCCAAACTTATTCCATTAATCACCTAAAATCAATCTGAGGCCCTCGGAACCTCAACCGAACATACCAGTACATCCCATAACATCATGAAAACTTAGTCAAACCTTCGAATCACCCAAAACAACATCAAAACACCAAATTACACTCGGATTCAAACCTAAGAACTTCTAAACCTCCGAATTCCACAAACGATGTCGAAACCTATCAAACCACACCCGGATATCCTCAAATATTGCACACACGTCAGAAATGATACCACAGACCTACTCCAACTTTTGAAATTTCAATTTGACCCCGATATTAAATTTCCACAGTCGACTAAAGTCACCAAAATTAACTTTTATCAATTCACGCCTAATTCTACCGCGGGCCTCAAAATCACATTCCGGACGCGCTCCTAAGTCCAAAATTACCTAACGAAGCTAACGAAGCCATCGAAATTTACATCCGAGTCATTTACATATAAGTCAACATCCGATCAACTTTTCCAATTTAAGCCTTCACAAAAGGGACTAAGTTCTCAAATCCTCTCCGAAACCACTCCAGACTCGAACCAACTATCCCGACATATCATAATACAGCTGAAGAACACAAAAAGAAGTAGAAATAGGGAAATGAGGCTACAACTCTCAAAACAACTGGCCGGGTCGTTACAATTTCCTATTCTTATAACCCTACAAAATCAAAACAAACACTACAAAAATAATATAATAATAATAAAAATAAAAGAAAGTAGTAAAGCTTGGTGTTGCCTCCCAACAAGCGGCTGATTTAACATCGCAGCACGATCCCATCACTTTCACCACTTTTCCTTCCACTTGAGGATATATATTGTGCCCCCAATTTTGCATCAATTTTCCTATCACGTTCTTGGGGTGGTGATGCGAATGCAAAAGAACCAAGTAAATAATATCGCATTTTGCACTTATTGGCCCTTAAGTGAGGTATGTTGTTTGGCCTTTTTAGTGTTGCAAATTTTAGAATATAAGGGTCTTGTTCTTCATCTATACATCTCTCCAAAGGCATGATCTCTATGTCTTCATCCAAATATAATGTAATTTTTTTTTAGAATGAGGACCAACACGCCCCAACTCCAAAACGACATTATTTTTTACATCCTCAATAATATATACTTCCTCAACCGTAGCATCATCCACAAGAATATGGTCTAATAATTGGTATTCTCGTTTTAGCTCCTCAATTTGGACTAGAAGTCCTTTTTTTAACTTCACACAACTCATCACTAAATGGTTGGGAGTTACACGCACCAACTTTTGCACTTAATTGAGCCTCCAAGTCGTGAATCGAACTGCCAAATTGATCGATCTCTTCTCCTAGTTCATCTCTTCCTTCTATAAATTATTGCATCTTATTCGTAATTTTCTCACGGAAACCTCCATATTCCTCTAATTATTTTCCGTGCCTATCAAGAATGCGAACATCGTGTTCCATATCATCCAATTTGTTACACCTGTCAAACTTACAAGATGTATTAGAATCAATATAAGAAGGGATTGGAGTAGGATAACAACACTTAGGATAATTATTCCAATTTCCAACAGAAATAGTACAGGATTGAGATGGTGCACACAACTCGGTACTAGAAATATTTTTACAATATTGCCACTAGTGGGGTCTGTTACAATATAGACAAGGATCACAAAAATAAGTATACTTACTATCCCCCCACTTTTCGTTCAAAGATGCTATGTAAAAAAAAAAATACTAACTACACTAAACTATAATAAAAAACTTAAATAGATAAAAAGTAAAAATCTAATCTAGTAAAGTAGTTACTTTCTAAGTCCCTGTCAACGGCGTCAAAAACTTGTTGCTCCCAAACGCACATGCAAGTATACGTGGTCGATAAGTAATATAGGATTGTAAGTCCAGATATCGTACCCACAGGGACTTGCGATTAACTATCAACTAAATTAAACCAAGCAATTAATCTATTCAAGTGAATCCTAAAGTATGAATACTTAACTAAAATTTAATCTAGAGTAACAAATTAAGAGATTAAAGAAAATAATGACAAGCTTAAAGACGAATTCAATGTGAGTGAATATTCTAGAGCTATGGGTTAGCTAACAATCCCGTCGAGTTTTTCACTTAAATCGTCTAATTAATTTATTTGGTTTATTGATTGACAGGGTTAATATTGCCCGTAGCCTTCACTACCACAAAATAGGCTTTTAGTGGCAATTATATAATGGCAATAACATAATTGCCGCTAATTTATTCCGAAAAGGCCAATGGTACTGACAATTAAATATAATCGCCACTGAACCTTATGCCTTATACTGAACTATTAACAAAGTCCAAGTGCGGGATTTTTTTTGAACTCCCTCCAAATTATTTTTTATTTCCCTCCTTAATAATTCATAACTAAGTAGTCATTGTTTTATTACTTTTTTCATCTAGGGCATAGTGGAATGAGATATGAATCACCATTAAAACCCTAACTCCCAATTCATCTCTTTATTTCCTATTCAATCGGTTAGCCTGATATTTCATGTACTTCCTCTTTTGATTACTATTGGACAATGTCAAAAATTCTGGTGACAGATGCAAAAATAGCGATTGCGATTCTTCTTCTTCATCGCCACTCGTCAGAGTATAGGAGCCCTTAGGATGCTATTTTTCTGAAATTGAAGAAGCTAAGAGGCCTCTGAGCTCAAGGTCCATTATTATCTTTGTTTTGGTTTTTTGATTGTTTAATCTCTTTACTTTATTTATTTATAATAAATTGCAAATGTTTGTTAGAGATTTGGTTTTTCAAACAGCTTTCTACATTAGGTGCTTTATGGATTATTATTGATTTTCTAGAGAATTTATTTTTATTTAATTTTATAGTTATTTTATTTCGGCTATTGAATTCTTTGCCTCAGGAGAAATTTAATCTTGACATTCTATAGATCTCAAAAAAAATTGTTATTGTTCAATTTGTGTTGTGTGTTTGACATTGTTCTCCTATGCTTCGGAGTATCTGTGGTTATTTTTAATCTCTTCTTTGAAATTAGTTTCTGAGTAGTTAGAAAATTTATTCTTGTATTGATAGGACTAGAGCAGTATTCACGTGTATCCTAATTGGGCTGCTATGCAGGTTAATCGTTTTTCGCCTTACTCTCAGATACTCTTAGAAGGGCAACCATGGAGCAACGGTAAAATTGTCTTCGTGTGACCTATAAATCACGGTTCGAGTCGTAGAAGTACTCACTAATGCTTGTGTTAGGGTAGGCTGTCTATATCACACCCCTTGGGGTGTGGCCCTTCACCCCTTGGGGTGTGGCCCTTCCCCGACCCTGCGTGAATATGGAATGCTTTGTACACTGGGCTACCTTTTTTTTGTTAGATATTCTTACTGTAGCTCTAGTGGTTGTTGATATTTAACGTAAGCCAGTTAAATGTTCAGGCATATTATGGTCCTCGAGTAGCTGTACCTCCATATGTTAATTCTCCTGTTGCACCTGGTCATGCTCCCCATCCTTATATGTGGGGACCCTACAGGTATTTTCCAGGCCAAATGTTTCTTTTAAATTTTTGCGATTTGTTTGATAGAAGTGTTAGGTAATAGATTATCGGGCTTTGGCTGTGTTAGTGCTAACCGAGATTCTCCTTTTCTTATAGCCTATGATGCCACCTTATGGTGCACCATATGCAGGAATCTATGCTCACGGTGGTGTTTATACGCATCCAGGAGTTCCTATCGTGAGTCTCCATTCCCAGCATTTCCATTCTTTTTTCGATATCGAAACTACTTTTTGATTCCTATTTAGGGCATTGGTAAACAACTTATAACATATCGAGCTAGACCCGCTAATTTCTTAAAGGAACGAGAAGAAGTATCTGGTAACTAGAATGAAGGTGTAACTATTTCGAACAATAGATTGAGAGTGAAAAACAAGCAGCTAACTAATTTAGAATTAAGCCCTACAACTGGCCAACAACAAATTCCAGTATCTACACTGTTAGAAGTCTACTGCTCATCTGTTGGTAAGAAGTTGGTGTATATTTGTGTTCTTTAATATGATGGAGCAAGAGAAGCTCATCTCGATTATTAATTTTAAAGATTAGTTAACAGATTGGCTCAAGTGAATAGTGATCATTGGTAGAGGGTATCATATGAAAACTTGAACCACCTTTACCAATTCCTTTTTCTTTGAGCGATTGGGGCATTTTCACTTGGTAGGATGTGTGTTATCTCAAGTTAAAATTTTATATGAAACATTGGGAACTGATTTCTTATCAAAAATAAAATATAGGGATCTTATAATTATCGAATATACTTAGTTTTGTCATCTTCATATTACATCTATAACTGTATGTTTACGGAGAGTTACTATAACATGTAACTCTAGCGACAACGAGTTGTGGCTAAAATGCGTAACATGCTCAATTTTTGGAGTATCTGTTTATCTGATTCCATGTGTCTCGTCCTCAGGCTCATGAAATGACATCATCTTCTGTTGTCAGCCAAATCATGGTATATATTACTTTTTGTTCTTTCAGTGTTTGTGAACTTATTTCTTCCGGATATACATGCTGATAAAATATTCTTTCCTTTAGCTCGATGTATTGCCTAATGGTGGGATTGAAGCTAAATCACTCTACATTGTGTAGGATGCTGCTTCTTTAAGTATGGAAACTTCTGCTAAGTCTTCGGAGAATACTAATCAATGCACGAGTAAGTTAAAAGGTTCTAATGATCTTGGAATGTCAATAGGAAATCACAGTGTTGACAATGGCGATGGCACGGACTATGGATCTTCTCAGAGGTTTGTGCAATATTTAGTTATTTAATAACCATGCTCGACTCATATAAATAAAATATTTGCAAATACCTGGTCCTTACATTCTGGAGAACACTTTGTAATCCTGTTTAAGTTATTGACTAATTATTAGATTTCATGTCGTGACAGTGGGCAAACTGAAGGTTCAAGTGACGGAAGTAACATACACACAGCAGAGGTACGATATTCTGAGATCTATAAATTTATTTGTCTCATTTAATTTAAAAAAAAATTGTATTGGAAACTGATGTTTTCTCTTCATGCTCTAGGTGGGAGAGAACAGTAAGAAAAGAAGCTGCGAGACGACTCCTAATAACTGTAAGAGTTTGGTCTCTTTCTAACTTTGTATCCAAATTTCAATCAAGTTCAATAGATATATGATTTATTTGTGGAATGTGCAGTTGCTTCAGAGTGAATTTTCTCGTATTCGCTTCCAATATTTGTTAAATGAGAAAATCCCAGTTCGAAAGAAATTTGTGTGATTTCATCTTTTGATGTCTGTTGTTCAAACTTCTAACAACTGGCGAGGGAAAGAGTCGGACACGAAGCAGTCCAAAACCTAGGGAAGTAAATGGTGCTACCAAGAAGGAAACTTCTATAGCTGTTAGTCCTGGTAACATAGCAGAGAAAGTAGTCGGAACAGTATTTTCTCCAACCATGACTACTCATCTGGAACTGAGAAATTCTGTCGGTACACTTCATGCTATTTTCTTGTACCTTTATCATCTTAGAAAGCTTTTGGCTTCTATTTTATAGAGTAATAATCAATTTTGTTGCTCATTATCATGCTCAACATAATAATATCCAGGAAATTACAACTCCTGTTCTATTCTAGGTAAGATTACATTTTCTCTGAAATTGACTGGGGGAAATGTTGGATAATTTGATTATCTAGAATAATTAGTTTTGTTACAGCATGAAGTGTCAAACTTGATCGTATCTAAGTGTTTGGTTTGTATTTCAATTTGTGTTGTCAAATAGTTGTCTTTGTTATTTTTAAGAAATGCTTATCTGCTATTATACTGCTAGCTTTTTCCATATCAGCTTATTTACATGATTAAACTTATGCTAGGTCGGTATATAACTATATTAATAAAATTAAGTTGTCTGATACGTCTACGATACTATGTGTGTCATTGAAAAGGATAATTAAAAAGGTTACTTTCTGGAGCAATTTCTAGACTAACAAAAGGATCCAACTTTTCTGGCCTACAATAACAATAACAACGTCGCAGTAAAATCTCACAAAATTGGGTCAGAGGAGGGTAGTGTGAACGCTTACCTTATCTCTACCCCAATGGGATAGAGAGACTGTTTTTCATACCCCGCTGGCCAGAGTAGTACAATTCTGCGGATAAGTGAATTTTGTTAAATGGCCATTCTCTTTTATTCGTTTGTTCCCTTAATTGATCAGGGACATGTTGAATGAATGTTGAGCAACTGTGAGTATTGTTAAATAATTTTTTTCAATGTTTTCTCAGTTGTTGGGATCTATTTTAATTGGTTGAAGTTGGCAGCTCCTTTTAGAATATATTTACATATAGACTAACTAATTTTTTCACTTGATTTCATCTTTTAACATACATTTATTATTATTTCAGGTCATACATTAATGATGTCCAAACTTTTAGCATTTGGAAGATTTCAATATAATGAAGAGTTGAGAATATTTATCGTGGACTTATGTATCTATTATTTTGTTATTGTAGACATTCAATATGATTAGTTGTAATGATATTGGTTATTTAATTAAAACCATGTAATTTTATCTTTTATGTCATTGATACATTAATAATATAGATTAGTACTTTTTTATCTAGATTTGATGAAATATTATGTGTTTTGTGAATTATTTTATTGTATTTGCCAATTCAAAGATAGTTTTAATGACAATTAAAAGGTTGTTACAGGGTTATTATTTCTCAAAAAATTTATTGAAATTATAGATAATAAAAATAAACGTAGTGCAAACTTAATTCCTTTTTGCATGAATTTAGAAACCATTATAATAATTGGTAAAGCATGTAATTTTAAAGGCAATTTAATTTAATTTACCGACAATAAAAATAGGCGCTAAAAGAGCAAACTAAGCATTTCTAGAAATGGATTTAGCATCCATCATAATTGCGGCAAACAATTGCCGTTAAAGCTAATGATTTTTAGGGGCAATAAATTATACCTTTTACCAGCTTTTGTGAGAATGGCCGCTAAAGGCTTTGCCGACCCCGACTTCAGCGGCTAAAGACCAATGGCTGGTAAAAGATATATCGGCAGTTGTTATTGCCGTTAATGACCTTTTCTATTGCCGCTAAATACCCTTTTTGTTGTAGTACTTCTCTCGAAATACAACTCGCCTATTCAAGCTAATCTAACGCCTATATTTCTATGGAGTTAGAATTAACAAGAACGCATTAAAAATTTCTGTATAATAACTAAGACCTCGCATTGCCACGTGGAACGCGCAAAGCAGCCCGAGCTGGACATCGCGCCGTGAAGCCTAGCGCGAGAGAAACTCCTCGCGTCTCCTGCTTCTTTGCTTCAATTCAAATTCTGATTTCTTCTTCCTAACTTTCCAATACTCATTCCTATTTTCTTCCTTTTCCTTTGAGATTATTTCTTTGTCTCTTCAATCATTGTTTAGTTATGATATCATAATATATTTCATTATCGAATAATTATAATCCATTCTTGAAGTACATAAAATACATATAAAATCTCTACTTTGCTCCCAATTTTGTCTCCAACGTTCCTACACATAAAATAGACTCAAATCAGCACAAATATAATATAGTTTAGTATTAAAGCCTTAAAATGCAAGTAAGTAATGCACTACAAATATGTAATTATAGTCAAACATCAGCATCATCCCTTAATTCCAAGTATATTAGAAGAAAAGCCCAGCTACATTTGACTTAATTTTAGCATATTTATGGATGTAACTTGTGATGAACTTTGCCAACTTTTGTACCACAACTCGCTTGACTTCAAAACGTAACATACGTCTATCATACGACTAAAGTAACTCATAACATAACCTCCTTATCATGTTAAGAACCCTAGTCTCACCCCAAAATTACATGTTATAAAATTAAAACTTGTCGACTTTTGTTTAAACTTATTTTCTTTGATTCGTTTAGATTCTAAGACTTCCAACCTTCTTGGTACTGTTATTCATGATCTTAAATATTTGTTACCTTCAAGGTGACATGATTAACTTATATTATGCACTTTTAAAGATGATCTCATTTCTAAGCTTACATCAATAGACTTGTAACATACTCTTACGTATGAAAATATGGGGTGTAACACTTTATATCCATTAGGTAGAGTTATCATAAAAGGTTTAATTAAATGTTCCACATTGAACTAAAGGTATTTATGTGGAGTCATGTGGTTAGTGACACTTGGATCTAGGATCCAAGGATTTATACCTAACTGTGATGATGCACATGTATGAGAATCAACATAAACTACAACATATATGCTATACAAACCAACAAAGTGAGAAAAAAGTAGAGTTGCCACAGTTGTAACTTCAGAAGTGGGACGAACATATATTTGAGCTTGTTGGAATAAGGTCAAGAGATGTTGATATTGTTCTTTGGTGAATCCATGTGCTGAAGAGTTAGAGGTTTGTGGAAAAGGATTTGCAGGGACAACTGATGAGTTCTCATCCTGAGCACAGGAAACATACTTCTTATTTCTGGTGAATTTGAAATCTGCTGGAAACCTATCACTACTAGAATTCCTGTAAAAAGCGACCAAAAATTAGCGACCAAATTTGGTTCGTCAAAAAAAGCGACCACAGTTGGTCGCCAAACTGCCGAAAATAATAAAAAAAATATTTGAAATACCTTAGCGACCAGCATTGGTCGCTATTTGGCCGCAAATTTAGTCAACCTGTTGACTGGACTGGTCAGACTTGCTTGGTCAAAGATATACTGAGATTAGCGACCAATGTTGGTCGCTAAAGCGGGACCCACATAAATTTTTTTAATAATTTTATTATTATTTTATAAAACTTATAAAATATATATATATAAAATTTAAATCTTGCGACCAAAGTTGGTCGCTAACTGAAGGATAAGTTGTTAGCGACCAATATTGGCCGCTAAAGTGGGACCCAATTATAATATTTTAATAAATATATATTTATTTAAAAGAAATTATAAAATATAAATAAATATAATTCAAAATTTAGCGACCAACGTTGGTCGCTTAATGTAATAGAGACCAATGTTGGTCGCCAAAGTGGGACCCATTTCTATAGTAATTTTTATTGTTAATTTAAATATTATATAAAATATAAATAAATCTGATTCAAATTTAGTGACCAATCTTGGTCGCTAAATTAAATTCATGTACAGTTAGTGACCAACTTTGGTCGCTAAATTAAATTCATTTACAGTTAGCGACCGGAGTTGGTCTCTATATGGAAAAAATTAAAAATCACTTTTGTATTTACTATGTAAATAATATAAATGTAAGTCGTTAATACTTTTGTAATACAAGGGATGAATAGTACTATGAAGCGGGCGTGTGTGTCTATATATATATATATATATATACTTACGCTATACTATGCACTAAGTATAAGTGTATTAGGTAATACTGTGTTGAATATAGCTCATATATATATAATATATGTACTTACGCTATATTATGCATTA
>MU755228.1:0-22064 GCA_026770625.1 Nicotiana glauca
ATTGCATTCATGCATTCACTCCTGTTTGTACTACGTGGCATGACATTTAGCACTCATATATTATTGGCATACATATTGTTACTTGCCTTGTTGACCAGATACCCTGGTGCAACATGTTAAGGGGTGCTTATCCCGAGAGGTTGATGTTGTATATTGTGAGTTGGGAGTGAGCCCGCGGGGCTGATACTGTACTGAGAGGTTGATACTGAGCCCGAGGGGCAGATTTCTGATTTTTTCCTCCTTGTTGAAATTATTTTTGCAATTTTTGAAAAGGCATACTTTCAAAAGAGACTTTTAACTGAGCTTGAGATTTTCTAAAGGATTCTCTCGGTGTTCCGGTTTTACTATATTTCCAAAAAGGGTTGTTCTGTCTGTTATAGCATTGTGGAGTGCTCATACGTGTTTTCTTATCGCTCAGATATTATTCTCTCTTATTACCACTAAGTAGGAAGTGCTCACTTTACTCCCTGCACCTCGCGTGCAGTTGCAGGTACTGTTCACCCGGTAGCGGGTTAGTAGCGGATTGAAGGTATTGCTATCGTAGCTAAGCAAGGTGACCGCCGGGGTTCGCGGCAACAAGATTCTTCTTCTTCTTGTTTTGCAGATTTTACTCTATGTATTATAGACTTTAACATTGTAATAAAGACCCTCTTAGATGCTCATGACTTGTGACACCCCGGTCGGGCTGTATTGGATTGTATTTATATTGATTAATTCATATTCGAACTGTTATATAACTGCTTTAGGTGGTGTTCTAAGATGGTCTAGATGACATTGTCTTCACGAGAGGCGCCATCACGACCGGGTTTGGGAAATGGGGTCGTGACACTTCATTACTTAAAAGGGGAACTTCACTGTTAAGGGTTGAAAAGAGCAATCTTGTTGCAATGGTGCATCTTTGTTCTGTGTTTCAATCAGAAAAGAGCAATATTTTTGATGTGCATCTTTGTTCTGCTTCTTTCCTTCCCAGGTACTACTATATTTAGTTTTAATATCTTCTCAAATTCTATGCATATGTTAGCCTTTTGCTTTTCCAGCAGGGACCTTGAGCTCATTTTTCTATTTTCTTTTCAAAATAACTCTTTGCACAATTTTGATAAATATATGTATATTTGCCTACTCTACACAAATAGACTTGTAATCTTAGTTTCTGTCTGATTTTGAGAGTATGTTATGGCCATGTTAGTAATGCCAAAATAACTCCTTACATAATTCTCATGCCTTACAATAAATCTCAAATTACTTTTAAGAATAATCATGAACATCTATAGTTTGCTTTAGTTGAGTACAAATCTTTGAAATTAGAATCGAGGTGTGACATTAGTTGAATTTTCCATGGCCCTCGCAAACTTGAAAGTGTGTAGTTGCTTTAGGCGCGCTATTTAAAAATTACCTTCCTAAACTCGGGTGTGCATTTCATGTGACCCAAATCCAAATCCTAAAATGTTGAATAAAATGTATTTTGGATTGCGGGTGCATTTCATGTGATGCGATCCAAAGATATATTTTAGACGACGTTCAATCTTCCTTAAAATTAATTAAAAGTGGTAAATAATTTGAAATTGCACTATAGGTTTGAACATGTATTAAAATCAGATAATAGGCCAATTGCAATAGTTTAAGCGACCGTGCTAGAACCACGGAATCCGGGGGTGCCTAACACCTTCCCCCGGGTTAATAGAATTCCTTAGTCAGAATTTCTGGCTCGCAGACTTCACAAGGAAAGTCAAAATTTTCCTTGATTTAGGATTCAAAATAAACCGGTGACTTAGGACACCAGAAAACAAACCTATCCCAAGTGGCGACTCTGAACAAAAAAAAAATAATCCCATTTCGAATAATGTCACTTAAATTGGAAAAACTCCCTTGTACTACCTTTCGGGGTGGTATGTAAATAAGGAGGTGTGACAGTCTCCATCTGCATTTTTCATGCATTGCATAAGGCTACCTTTCTGCCTTCCGAGACTAAGCACTGTCTCCATCTGTATTTTCTCGCGTTGCATAAGGCTACCTTTCTGCCTTCCGAGACTAAGCATTATCTCCACCCGCATGGCTGAAAGATCGCCAATTTTATTTAAATCTTGCATGGTTGAATATCGCCACTTTATCTCTTGCATGGCTGAAATACCGCCACCTTTTATTTGAGTCCTGCAATCGGCTGAAAAATTGCCATCTATGTTTATACTTTACATCGGCTGAAACATGGCCAACTTTATTTAAGTCTTGCATGGGCTGAAAGATCGCCAAGTTCTGCATTTCATAGGCTGAAAGATCGCCAAGTTATCCAAAGGCATCATTGTTCGGAGGCACCATTTTCATAGCCCGAGAAATCCATGCCATTGCCTGAGGACCTTACTTTTATCTTTTGCATATCATTATTCAAAGGAATCATAGTTTGGAGGCATCATTATCATAGCCCGAGAACGTCATTTCATAGCCTGGGAATCCTATATAATATGCTTCATGGCCCAGGACGTCATGGTCTGAGGACGTCATGGTCTGAGGACGTCATCCTACCCGTACAAAGACATCATTCATGGTCCAACGGGAACCTGCATCACGTTTAAATTTATGCACAATATATGTTTGTATTGCTTATTTGCATGTACACCGGCTAGCAACGGCCATCACAGCAGGAGCGATCCCGCTCTGGTTCCCGTAGCCTATCAATCCCTGACCATCCTTCCCAACATGAATATCGCGTCCGTCTTTCGAAATCTCCATCGGCATGTTTCGCCGATGGATTCCCGAACTACATATGACCTGATTCCTGTAAGACCAGGGATATGTAGGCAGCTCAGGAGCCAGAGCTCGGTCAAAACCTTTCAAATCATTTCTTTCGGTCAAAATTGACTATCATATCTTTATCCGATAACTCTTTCATCCTTCTCGGGTAAAGAGGGGTAGTTGTTGATACCCAATTTTCCCCATGTATTTTTATATACTCAAAATAGCATGTACATGCATATATAAGCACGCCCAAGAGTTTTGGTATTTTTCCTTATTTTTAAGATTTTAAAATTAATTTATTGTCTATTTTAGCAGTACAAAACCACTAATTGTTCCCGAAAATTATCCTTTTTGTGATTAACCTATTTTATTCTCATATTTACACCAATATATAATTAAGGTAATTTTTTCATATTTTTACACATTTATTTGGTATTTTTATGCTAAATTGCATATAATTGCTATTATAGCCTATTTTACGATTAACAACATTTTACAATTATAAAATAATTTTTAGTATTTTAGATTAATATTTATATGTTATTAGTTAGTTCAGTACCTTTAATTTATTTAAAATTCTTTTTAACTATTTTATAAAAAAATAAAAGAGGAAAATTAGCTATTTAGCAAACAACCCTTTATTGTTTCAATTTTAGCCAATTTAACCACACCCCTATCAGATTTAATTGACCCAATATACAATCCAAATCCACCAAGCCCAATTTCTAAAAAAACCTATCCCAGCTCCAAGTCAATCTGAGCCGTTGATCAAATAAGATCAACGGCCCAGATCTATTTTTCTTTATTAAATCCCAACCTACCCCCTCTTCGACCCCTCATTTTCTCAAGACTACTCTCTCTCTATCATGTCTCTTCATCTCCTCTTTCTCTCTAGAATCTTCTGGTTCTTCTCCGATGGCTTTCACCCTCTCTACGACCACCTCCAGCCTCGCCTCTTTCGACCACCAGCTGCCTTGAAGCCTTATCTCACCGGTTCCTTTCATTCCCAAGACCTCTATGGGTTCCAGCCATGCCCGACGACCACTGAATGCTTTGCCAGGGTTGTTTTCGGCCTTTATCCGGAGAGTTTTGACTCGATGGTGTTCTAATCACCACGGTTCCTAAGTTTCACGGCCAGGTTATCCCTACTTCCTCTGGTTTCTTAGAAAATCCTAACCTCGACCTAAGTCTCTTCAATAAACCGTCTGTATTTTAACGATTTGTGACTCACTCCTTCATGTTTTAAACCTTTTTTTTACTCGATCTTTACAAATGATCAGGTTTTAAGCATCTTTGTCTCCTATTTGAAACTAGGTTTCTCGACCCTGTTCTTAGAAAGGTTTCCTATATTTTTTAAAAATATCTCTACTGTGTTTTAAGCTATTATCTCCTGATTTTATATTATTCGAACCCGTATTGATGAAACCCTAGGTATTCTGGGTTGTTTCTTTTCTACTTGACTATGCATCTATGTGTTCTCTGCAACTCCTGCGTTGATTCATTGTTTTGACCTTTAATTCCTGCTATTCTATGAGTACTTCTCCTTGTTAATCGAATGACAGCTATTTAAATGCTTGATGATTCCTACGGGTTGTTACTTGTTACTTGTATTGATCCTTTTGTGTATTAACTATGATACTTGCCTTAAAACCCTTTACTGATTTTGTGTATTTTCCTTTAACAATGATACTTGTCTTAAAACTCTTTACTGATTTTGTGTATTTTCCTTTAACTATAATACTTGCCTTAGAACTCTTTACTGATTTTGTGTATTTTCCTTTAACTGTGATACTTGCCTTAACACTCTTTACTGATTTTGTGTATTTTCCTTTAACTGTGATACTTGCCTTAACACTCTTTACTGATTTTGTGTATTTCCTTACTTGTTTACATCTGCCTTAACTGATAATTGATTCCCTTCGATACCGGGGGATCTCTTACTGATTTTCAGAATGATACTCTTCCTTATTTTATATGCAAGCATGTCGCCAATTGATTCTTACTTGCCTTAATTCATATGTTCCGTACCTTGTCCTAATCACATGCCTTATTCTTACTATTCTTTGTATGATTGAAATTACTCTTTCAATTAGCTCCCTTTCCTTATTTGTCATTATGGTAGCCGTTTGAACTAGGACTTCCCAACTAAAGGGGAGTACTACATTGATTGGGATTCTAGTTGTATTTACTTCTATAATTATACTACACTTTACTTCTTACCTTATATTTCTACTCGTTTTCAGAATTATAAATACTCCACTCTTTCATTAGCAAAGGACATCAGTGAATACTCTCAATTCTACCTTCTCTTGTGCTCTTTCTCCCTTTGCTCTATTGCTATTCTCCACTTTTGCCTATTATTAGCCGGCTGTAAGCCAAGGCTAACATTGTGTTATCACTTTGTCTTTGCATCCTTCTCTTTCTCTCTTACAGGTATGTCCTAATTAATTTTCAAGCCTCCAATCAATGTGTTTATTCTTGTTTCAGTTCATTATCTTCCTGATTTTCTTCTATTTACGCTTCTACTGCTCAACATGCGATTTATTCTTCTTTTTTAGTACTTTACCATGTCTTATCTCTTTTGACTTACATGCTAAGTCCATAATATGACCGTTGTCTATCCCTAACTTCTACTTGATATGACTGTATCTTATTGCTGTACATTATCACGCCTATACTTTACCACTTCCTAATTCCCCTGATCCATGGCACTTTATATGTCCTTCTTGATTTACATGCTTCTAACTGTTATTTATCTTGACTATTACAATTGTCCCCCTGTTACTGTCTAAGTATTATGTCTAAACTTGACCATTTCTTGCTCCCCTGAATCTTCTGATTCTGCGTAGTCATGCTTCAGTGAGCTTTCATATGTCTCTGTATCCCCTTTAGCATTATGTGATCTATCTGTTCCCTTTCCCCATGATCCTTGTATGCAATCCTATACTGTTGAACTACTGTAACTAGTGTTTCTGCTGTTTTAAAAAAACAAAAAACAAATCCCTTGTTTTGAAAACTCTTTTAAACTACTCCTTCCTGCACTTCACACTACTCTTAGAGAATAGGTTCTACCCCCTTCGTGTGAGCATTGCTTTGGGTACCTCTGAGTACTCACTGAACTTTGACACACAAGGTTGGTAATCCCACACTGCACATGTCCTGCATTATACTAAGTGTTTAGGTGCTGGTATTGGCCAGGGACCCAATGGGGCCCTAGGGAGCTTTGCCGCACCTAGACCATGGCAAAGGTTGTGAAACTCGAAAGGAGTGAGGTTGGAAGACTGAGCCTGATTGAAGGCTCCCTATAGAATAACTTCTTACTTTTGTTCTTTATTGCTGTAATTCAGATACTATTGGTTTGTAATAATTTGCAAATGAATGATTGGGGGCTGAATATTGAATATGGGGGGAGGGGTATGCATGTTTATTTTAATGGGTAGAAAACTTGTTTATAGGTTTTATTTACCTATTTGCGCAATAGATAACTTGCTTAGGACATGCATGTCATGCATTAGAAACCCTGTTTTAGGTCTTTCACTCTCAGTATGTTATTGTACTCACTTCGTAATCTTAATCAATTAATAACAAGCCAAATAAACTGTCATTACTGCATTGGCATATTAGAAAGCATGTTTTAGGTACTCCTATGTGCATTAGACATCCTGTTGCTTAGAGTTTTATACTTATCTAGGTATGAATTGTCAAAATGCCTATTAGCATGCTTAATCTAATAATACAAGTACTGTATGCGTATCCCTTTTTTAAATCTGGAGATTAATATGCATGTTCACTCTTTAAGACAAGTAAGCAATACATATGACGCCTAGGCAAGCTTTAGGTCTAATAAGAATTGATTAATCATGTTTTTACTAGTTTAGGACCAATCAACCTCCTTTAACATCCTGAACACTGCTTCTAATCCTGCTTCTCTGAAGTTCACTATGTTTTACTAAAACTCCCGCCCTACTTTGAAATGATCTCGAAATGGTACATCTATTACTCTCTCTGAGTTTCTGATTTTTTATGTTTTTAAAATACTGGGTTGCCATTGTCTGCCCAGAATCGTGATACTTTACTTGTTCTCCACCTCATTAAACTACTGTCACTACTTTATTTTTAAAACCATGCTTTAACGGTTCTTTTCGCTAATTCAACTACTATTACCTATTCCTTCTTGTAAGAAACTCCTATATTTGAGACCTTGAATGTGTTAGAGACGTGCTAATTATGTGTTCACTTGTGGAGGGACCTATGAGCTTTTATTTTTCCTTGTATGTTCCCTTATGTGCAGTCCTATTTGTTATGTATGTCGCTTAGCATTTTTGCCTTTAAACTTAAGGGTTCAGCCTAGTCCCTACCACATAGGAATAATGGTCCTAAATACCCTCCAGAACTTATAGGACGGGACGGTTAATAGCACGCAATAAGTATTCGTGACCAACTCACGCGTTTAATAACCTTTACGGGGTAGGAAGGGTAGAATATAGAGATGATGACCGATGCGCTAATATCTCGTGTAGCCCCTTTTCTAAGGAGCGATTACTGAATATTGCATTGATGTGATCCATATTAATCATAAACCTAGGACCCCTCTCCCTTTGTTTGTTTTTTCATCCCTTCTTGTAAAACTATTCAAATATTTTCATAAATCTCTGCCTTCCCTACTTACCTTCAAATCTCATTTTTAGCTTATTTGCAATGTTGTATATTTGAATCTTTGATTGTCTACTTGATTATGTGAAGTCACAATTTAACATGGCCGGGAACCACACTAGTGGATCTTGAGGGGTGCCTAACACCTTCCCCTCGAGATAATTTCTAGCCCTTACCCAAACTCTGGTTTCCAACTCAAAAACCCTTTTTAGTGTCCTAATGCACTTAATCAGTAGGTGGCGACTCTTCAAATTCCAAAAAAAGAATCCCAAATCCCAAAAGGGAAAAGAGTTGTCCTCCCAAATGTGGTAAACCCTATTTCGCGAGAAAAAGGGGGGCATCGACAAACGCAAAATTAGGTAAAATGACCAAAATGCCCCTCAGGCCAACATCTCAGAATCAGATAAATTTTACATTTTCAGAACTCTCGTACTCTCACGAGTCTAACCATATAAAAATCTTTCAAATCGGAGGTCAAACACCCACTCGAAACTCAATAATTTGGTCTATGAAGTTTTACCCATTTTTCATTCAAAAATCCGAAATTAAGGAGGAATTCATGATTAGATTAATGAGTTTTAAGCATAAGAGAATAGAGAATCGTTACCCAATCGTTGCCCTCGAAAATCCCTCGAAATTTCTCCCAAATCCGAGCTCCTAAGCTTGTGTTTTGATAAAAATGGATAACCCTCTGTTTTGAATTGTTTATAAGTGTCCAGTCATTTAATGCATCACGAACGCGGAAGTAGGCTCGCGTTCACGAAGAAGAAAAAGTGAAGGCTGAAAAATTGTCCTTCGCGAACGTGAGGGACAACACGTGAATGCGAAGGTCTAGGCTGATAAAGCTACGTGAACGTGACCGAGGTAGTGCAAACGTGAAGAATTAATGAGGCTCAGCCCACAGAGCCAAAATAGATCTATGCGAACACGATGGAGGAAAAAGGTACAACTTTGCGAACGCGGGAGGACTGGTTGCGAACGCGAAGGGTTAACTGGTCCTCCCCCCAAGATTACACTACGCTAACACATTAGGGAGGACACGAACGCGAAGAAGAAGAAGGTCAGAGCTACGCAAACGCGAGAGGAGCGTCATGAACGCGAAGAAGGAATTGGACCTGCAACTGCTGACAACGCCGAAAACTCGAATTAATCAAGGATTTGGGCCTAAGAACTTCAAATTTCATCAAAACATGCCTTCGATAAAAAACCTAACCAAACCTCGTCCGAATGACCTGAAATTTTACACACACATCCCAAATGACATGAAGGAGGTACTGCAACTCTCGAAATTCCATTTCGACCCTCGAATCAAAATCTCACTATCGGATCGAAAACTTTAAAAATTCAAACTTCGGCATTTCAAGCCTAAATCAGCTACGGACCTCCAAAACACATTCCGAACCCCCTCCCAAACCCGAAATCACCTAACAAAGCTAACAGAACCATCAAATTTCCATTCTGAGGCCATCTTCACATTGTTCCAACTACGGGCAACTTTCCAACACTTAAACTCTCATTTAGGGACTAAGTGTCCCAAAACTCTCCGAAACCCAACACCGAACGTCCCGGCAAACCAAAATAGCAAAAATGAACTTAGTGGAAGTAGTTAATAGGGGATCAGGGCATTAATGCTTAAGACGACCAGCCGGGTCGTCACATTCTCCTACACTTAAACATTCGTTCGTCCTCGAACGAGCATAAAGACATATTTGAAGTAGTGAAAAGATAAGGGTAACTGCTGCGCATATCCTGCTCGGTCTCCCAGGTCGCCTCCTCGGCCGGCTGACCCCGCCATCGAACCTTTAATGAAGCAATGTCCTTTGACCTCAACTTTATGATCTTCCTGTCTAATGTAGCCACTGGCTCTTCAACATAGGATAGATCCTTGTCCAGCTGGACAAAACTGAAATCCAACATATGCGACGGGTCACCGTGATATCTCCGGAGCATCGAAACATGAAATACCGGATGAACTCCTGCCAAGCTGGGAGGTAAAGAAGGCTTATAAGCAACCTCCCCAACACACCTCAATACCTAAAACGGGCCAATAAATCTCGGACTCAACTTCCCTTTCTTCCCAAATCTCATAATGCCCTTCACAGGCGAAACCCGAAGGAGAACCCGCTCTCCAACCATATATGAAACATTATGAACCTTCCTGTCCGCGTAGCTCTTCTGTCTGGACTGGGCTGTACGGAGTCTATCTTGAATTATCTTAACCTTCTCCAATGCTTCCTGAACCAACTCTGTGGCCAATAGCCTGGCCTTACCGGCTCGAACCAACCCACCGGAGATCTACACCTCCTACCATACAAAGCCTCATACGGTGCCATCTGAATGCGGGACTGATAACTATTGTTGTAAGCAAACTCCGCCAATGGCAAGAACTGATCCCAAGACCCTCCAAACTCAATCACACATGCACGAAGCATATCCTTAAGAATCTGAATAGTGCGTTCGGGCTGTCCGTCTGTTTGGGGGTGAAATGTTGTGCTCAACTCCACCCGAGTACCTAACTCCTGCTGAACGGCTATCCAGAACCGCGATGTAAACTGAGTACACCTCTGTCTGGAATAATAGAAACTGGAATACCATACAGACGAACGATCTCCCGGATATAAATCTCCGCCAACCGCTCCGATGAATAAGTGGTACAGGAATGAAATAAGCGGACTTGGTCAGCCGATTCACAATAACCCAATTGGCATCAAACTTCTTCAAGGCCCGTGGGAGTCCAGATACAAAGTCCATGGTGATGCACTCCTATTTCCACTCCGAAATCTCCATCTGCTGAAGCAACCCACCCGGTCTCTGGTGCTCATACTTTCCCTGCTGGCAGTTGAGGCATCTAGATACATACCCAACTATATCTTTCTTCATCCGCTTCCACCAATAGTGCTCCCTCAAGTCCTGATACATCTTCGCGGCACCCAGATGGATGGAATACCGCGAACTATGGCCCTCTGCTAAAATCAACTCACGAATCTCATCAACATTGGGCACACAAATCCGACCCTGCATCCTCAATACCCCATCATCTCCAATGGTCACATATCTGGAATCACCATGCTAAACCTTGTACTTAAGGACAAGCAAATGAGGATCATCATACTGCCGCTCCCTGATACGATCAAATAAAGAAGACCGGGAAACCACACAAGCTAGAACCCGATTGGGCTTCGAAAGATCCAATCTCACAAACTGGCTGGCTAAGGCCTGAACATCCATCGCCATATGCCTCTTTGAAGCTGGTAAATATGCCAAACTCCCCAAACTCTCCACCCGGCGACTCAAGGCATCCGCCACCATATTGGCCTTGCCCGGGTGATACAGAATAGTAATATCATAGTCCTTCAGCAACTCTAACCACCTCCTCTGGCGCAAATTTAGGTTCTTTTGCTTGAACAAGTGCTGCAAAGTCCGGTGGTCAGTATAGATCTCACAAGGCACACTGTACAAATAATGATGCAAGATCTTCAAGGCATGAACAATAGTAGCTAACTCAAGGTCGTGGACAGGGTAATTCTTCTCATGTATCTTCAACTGTCTGGACGCTTAGGCAATCACCCTACCGTCCTACATCAACATCGCTCCGAGGTCAACTATCGAGGCATCACAATAGACAGTATAAGACACCGAATCGGTAGGCAATATCAAAATTAGGGTTGTAGTCAAAGCTGTCTTGAGCTTCTGAAAGCTCGCCTCACACTCCTCTATCCACTAAAATGTGGCACCCTTCTGGGTCAATCTAGTCATAGGGGCCGCAATCGATGAAAATACCTCCACAAAATGACGGTAGTAGCCCGCCAAATCAAGGAAACTACGAATCTCTATAGCTGAAGATGGCCTGAGCCAACTCTGCACGACCTATATCTTCTTCGGATCCACTCGAATGCCCTCACTAGATACTACGTGGCCTAAGAATGCCACAGAACTCAACCAAAACTCACATTTTGAGATATTTGCATATAACTTCTTCTCTCTCAGAGTCTGAAGCACGGCCCTCAGGTGCTGCTCATGATCTTCCCGACTCCGGCAATACTTCAGAATATCATCAATAAAAACAATAACAAATAAGTCTAGATATGGCCTAAACACACTGTGCATCAAATGCATAAAAGCTGCTGGGGCATTGGTCAACCCAAATGACATAACAAGGAACTCATAATGACCATACCGAGTCATGAAGGCTGTCTTCGGGACATCTGGCTCCCGAATCTTCAACTTATGGTAACCTGAGCACAAGCCAATCTTAGAAAACACCTGTGCGCCCTGAAGCTGGTCAAACAGATCATCAATACGAGGCAAAGGATAACAGTTTTTCACTGTAACCTTGTTCAACTGGCGATAATCGTTACACATACGCATAGAACCATCATTTTTCTTCACAAACAAGATAGAAGAACCCTAAGGTGAGATAGTGGGTCAAATAAAATCTTTATCAAGCAATTCTTGCAACTGATCCTTCAACTCCTTCAACTCAGGAGGAGCCATACGATACGGAGGAATGGAAATGGGCTGAGTGCCGGGCAACAGATCAATGCCAAAATTAATGTTTCTATCGGTCGGCATGCCCGGAAGATCAACTAGAAACACATCGGGATAATCCCGTACCACTGGTACTGAATTAACAGAAGGGGTATCAGCACTGACATCTCTCACATAAGCTAAATACGCGGCACACCACTTCTCAACCATACGCTGAGCTTTAAGGAAAGAGATAAATCTACTGGGAGTGTGATCTAAAGTACCACTCCACTCAACACGTGAAATACCTAGCATAGCCAGTGTCACGGTCTTGGCGTGACAATCAAGAATAGAAAAATAGGGCGACAACCAATCCATGCCTAAGATAATATCAAAATCAACCATACCGAGTAACAATAAATCTGCTCTGGTCTCAAAACCACGAATAGTAACCATACATGACCGATAAACGCAGTCCACAATAAGAGAATCCCTCACAGGAGTAGAAACATAAACAAGGGCACTCAAAGAATCTCAAGGTACACCCAAATGTGGAGCACAGTAAGAAGACACATACGAGTAAGTAGAGCCTGAACCGAATAGAATTGATGCCCCTCTGTGACAAACCAGTATAATACCTATAATGATAGATTCGGAGGCAACAACCTCGGTACGAGTAGGAATAGCATAATATCTGGCCTGGCCCCTCTCTCGATGGTGACCTCTACCTCCCCGACCTCCGTCCCTAACCGGCTGGGTAGATGGGGTAGCAGCTGGAGCTATAACCATGGCCTAAGAACTCTGAGGAGCATGTTGTGGTTGAGCAGTCTGTGAAGATGCACCCCTACCAAGTCTGGGGAAGTCCTTAACCATATGGCGTGTATCACCACAATCAAAACAAGCTTTGGGGGGACACGGTGGCTGTGAATGACTAGGGCCAGGTTTGCCGGACTGACCTCTGAAAGCACCCCACGCAGGAGGCGCGCTAGAAACTGGAGGTGCATAGTAAGGCTCCTCAGGTATAGGCGGAGCTAGAGCACTGCTGGCTGCTGGAAGAGCTGAATGGATGGGGCGACCTACATAACCCCTACCATGACGACCTGCTATTGAGGTACGGGCACCAGAGTAGTGGACCGACTCTTGAGACCTCTTGGCCTCTCTCTCCTCTCGCTCCCTCGCAAGCATACTATTGATCCTCCTAGCAATGCTCACTACCTGCTAATAAGGAATGTCCATCTCCAACTATCGATCCATACTAGATCTGATAGGTGGGATAATACCCTCAATCAACCTGCGAACTCTCTCACAGACTGTAGTAACCAAGGCTAGTGGATGCCTGGCCAACCTGGTATAGCGGATAGCATACTCCGAAACGGTCATAACACCCTAGCGCAAATGCTCAAACTCTGCGCGCCATGCGTTCTGAGACTCTGAGGGACAAACTCTCTCATGAACATATATGAGAACTGGTTCCAGGTCAGTGAGGCAGCCTCGGCTGGACTGTCTATCTCATAAGTGAGCCACCAATCATAGGCGGATCCCTAAATTTAGAAGGCAGTGAAGGAAACCCCGCTAGACTCTACTATGCCCATAGTGCGAAGAATACGATGGCACTCCTCTAGAATCCCAAGGCATCATCTGATGATAATCCACTAAATATTGGGGGATCATACTTCTTGAACCTCTCAAGTCTCCGCTGCTCGTCCTCTGAAGCAGCTGACCCGTCCTCGGGTTGAACTGGCACTGTAGGCGATGCGGGAATAATCTTGGGAACCTGCTTAACATGCACTCGCTGCTCAGGAGTGCGTGCGATGGGAGTCTGTGATCCTCCCCTAGCCTAGGATCTGGCTGCAGGGGAAGCAGCCCTCCCTGAGCTAAGGTGGTGTACATACTCATGAACTGAGCCAAAGTCTCCCGAAGAGCTGGAGTAGTAGGCGTGCCAGGTGCCTGGGCTCTGGTTGGATCTGCTGGTGGTGCCTCGGCGGCAGCTCGTGCATGTGTTCTAGCTGCACCACGTGCACGTCCTCAACCTCTACCCCTACCCCGGCCTCTGACGGTTGCAGTAGGGGGCGCGGGTGCCTGATCATCCCGAGTAGCGCGTGTCCTCACCATCTGTGAGAGAATAGAAGAAGGAAGTTTAGAATTTGTGATGTCAAAATATCGCACGACAAGGAAATAAAATGAAGTGAAAATTTTCCTAACAGTTACATTGCATCTCGTAGATAAGTACAGACGTCTTCGTAACGATCAACGATACTCTAATAAACCGGCATGTATTCCGTGACTCCTATGAACCTAGAGCTCTGATACCAACTTGTCACGACCCCAGTTCGCCTCCGTGAATATGTCGTGATGGAACCTGGTCCCTATGACTAGGTAAGCCTAACAATACGAAAAAAACATAACTTGCGGAAATAAATAATTAAACTAAACAAACTAGAAGGAAAATTGTATATAAATGACGCCCAACATATACAACTCAATAACCCGAAAGTCTACAATATCATCCCAAAACCCGAAAACTCACGGGAACACTAGCTAATGGAAGGTAATACAATGCTCTAACTACAGAATGTCTAAAACAATAGTACAAAAGGAAAAGCTAACTGCTAAAGCTAGAATAAGATAGAGACTCCTGGTATGCGGACGCGACAGATGTACCTCGAAGTCTCTGCTAGATTTCTCCGCCTCGAGGATGATACGCCTGGGTAGAGCTACCTGGATCTGCACATGAAAAGCATGCGCAGAAGGGGAAGCAGTACACCACAATGGTAATCAGTAAGTGCCAAGCCTAACCTCGGTTGGGTAGTGAAGAGGATGGTCAAGGCCCTACAGAGAATAAACATAATAAAAAGTCTTGCAACGGCATGAAATAAACAGAAATAATGAGTACAACTATGAAGTGAGACATGTTATACAAGGCAACAATTAACACTCAGAGAATAAGATAACACAGAGTAAAACAACTCAATGTCAATACCAACAAGGAGAATCTCCCAGGATACCGTCCTGTAGTCCCTTTCATAAACTGTCCAAGGAGCTCCCGGATATCCGTCCCGTAGTCCAACTATCAAAGTACAGGGGGGGATCTATCGAGAATCTAACCCGTAGTCCCAAAGTAAAGGTGCAAGGGGATCTACCGGGAATCTAACCCGTAGTCCCAAAGTAAACAAATAAGGTGGGGGGGGGGGGATCTACCGAAATCCCACATCTGTAGTCCCAATGTAAATACACAGTCACAACAAGAAGATATCCAGAAATGAAGTTCAAAGATACAAGGCAATAGGTAGTTCTAGCCTAACATGCTTCACATAGTACAAACAAAGCAACTTGATCAATTAGGCAATTTAGACCAACTAAGCATGTTTTTCTAACTAACACAGGCTATAATTGCATATGGAATAAAACAGATAAGAAAGAAACTAAGTCTAAATATTTAAAGTAAAATCGGATTTTCAATAATTAGCTCAAGTACACACTCGTCACCTCACGTACAAGGCATTCAACTACCAAATATCATATCCTAAGGGGAAAGGTCCCCCACACAAGGTTAGACAAGCCACTTACCTCGAACCGGCCAAAAATCAACTAGAAACCACGCCTTTGCCACGAGTATCCGACTCCAAATGGCCCAAATATATTCAATTGAATTACATATCATTAATAACATCTCAAGCAACTGATTCCGCTATTTAATTTAAAGCTAAGATGCAAAATTAGGTAAAATGACCAAAATGTCCCTCAGGACAACATCTCGGAATCAGATAAATTTTACATTTTCAGAACCCTCGTACTCTCACGAGTCTAACCATATACAAATCTCTCAAATCGGAGGTCAAACACCCACTCGAAACTCAATAATTTGGTCTATGAAGTTTTACCCATTTTATTCAAAAATCCAAAATTAAGGAGGAATTTGTGATTAGAGTGGTGGGTTTTAAGCATAAGAGAGTAGATAATCATTAGCCAGTCATTGCCCTCAAAAATACGTCAAAATTTCTCCAAAATCCGAGCTCCCAAGCTTGTGTTTTGATAAAAATGGCAAACCCTCGGTTTTGAATTGTTTATAACTGTCCAGTGCGTTCGCGAAGAAGAAAAAGTGAAGGCTGAACAATTTCCCTTCGCGAACGCGAATGTCTAGGCTGATGAAGCTATGTGAATGCGAATAATTAATGAGGCTCAGCCCTTAGATCCAAAATAGAGCTATGCGGACGCGGTGTCTTAGCCGCGAATGCGATGGAGGAAAAAGGTGAAACTTCGCGAACGCGAAGAGGTAGTTGGTCCTCCCCCCAAGATTACACTACGCAAACTCGTTGGGTAGGATGCGAACGCGAAGAAGAAGAAGGCGAGAGCTACGCGAACGCGAGAGGAGCGTCGCAAATGCGAAGAAGGAATTGGACCTGCAACTGCTGAAGGATTTTCTGCAACTTTTCACAACTCCAAAATACTCCGTTGAGCACCCGAAACACACTCGAGGCCCTCGGGACCTCAACCAAACCTACAGACATATCACATAACATAATTTAAACTTGTACCAATCCCTAAACCACCTAAAACAACGCCTGAAACTCGAATTAATCAAGGATTTGGGCCTAAGGACTTCAAATTTCATCAAAACACGCTTTCGATAAAAAACATAACCAAACCTCGTGTGAATGACCTAAAATTTTACACACATCCCCCAAATGACATGACAAAGCTACTACATTTCTCGGAATTCCATTCCGACCCTCAGATAAAAATCTCACTATAGGACCAGAAACTTTAAAAATTCAAACTTCGGCATTTCAAGCCTAAATCAGCTACGGACCTCCAACACACATTCCGAACACGCTCCCAACCCTGAAATCACCTAATGGAGCTAACAAAACCATCATATTTCCATTCCGAGGCCATCTTCACACTGTTCTGACTATGAGCAACTTTCCAACACTTAAGCTCTTATTTAGGGACTAAGTGTCCCAAAACTCTCCGAAACCCAACACCAAACGTCCCAGCAAATCAAAATAGCAGAACTGAACTTAGGGGAAGCAGTTAATAGGGGATCGGGGCATTAATTCTTAAGACAACCGGCCGGGTCGTCACATGTTCGATGTCGAAGATAGTGAGAAAGAGACCGACGGGCCATAGTCTGCGATGGGGACGTAGATTAGGCCTTTTTAAAAAAATTATTTTATGTATAGTGCTTTCAAAGAACTTTGTAGATAAAGCTTGTATTCTTTCACATATATGTATAAAACGAACCTTTGCAGTTTCATTTTTCATACACTTCCCTTTCCCTTGTTGTTTGTCACCCATTAGCCAGGTGAACCGGTCTTTAAGTTAAAAGAACCCTTAGGTTTATAGTACGGCCCAGGAGTTCATTGGGTTGGACCGTAGGCTCTTACACATTTGGTCAGTATGACCTTTTAGTATAAGCCGGCATTTGAGCTTTTATGCTTTTGCTCTTAGGCATATTTAGTTAACTATTTCGGGTTTAGTCTCCGAGTCGGGATTCGACTCGAGCTCATTGACCCTTATGTTTTTAAATTTAAAGTTGGCCCTTAGGATATTACGCGTTTGGTCGGTACGACCTTTCATATGGGCTGGCGGCAGTGGCTCTGACACGTTAGGTCGGTATGACCTTTTATATGGGCTGGCAGTAGTGGCTCTTACGCATTGGGTCGGTATGACCTTTTATATGGGCTGGCGGTAGTGGCTCTTACGCATTGGGTCGGTATGACCTTTAATAGGCTTTATTTTTCCCTCGTTAAGGACTGTTTGAAATTGTGTTTTCCTGACTCTTTGACGGTTTGATAGAAACCTCGATTACGAGTCGTTATATGGCGATGATCGAGCACCTCGGAAGGTTTTACTCGATAGCTGAATGTTTCGAAGCCTATAGTTTGGAGATGATATAGTCGAAGATCTTTTGCCTATGTCGAGGGTAGCCTGTTTAACCGGTTCTTTTTGAAGTACATTCGAAGTATTTGAAGGCCTGTGATTTTATAGCGATGGTCGGGCATCCCTGAGTCGCGTAGTTTGGCTGGTACATCCTTGTGACTATAGTCATTGTGTTTAGAAGAAGCCTTTCAGTCCCCGAATTAAGTAGCTTCGACGTCTATATTGAGGGTGTGCCTTTTTAGGGGTCCTACAAGTTCGATATATTGCCTTAACTTTAAGATCGGGATTATGCCTTTTGTAACGTCTTATAAATTTTTGAATGCCTTTGAGGTCTTACAGTTTTGGTTACTTGGTACAAGTATGGTTAATGCCTTTCTTGAGGTCTTACAGATATTATTGTTTTCTTATATAGGTCTTACGAGACCGAGGCTTCCCATATGGGGTCTTATGGCCTCGGGTTTTTGATAAGTCGATAGGGGTGGCGATCGGTGACAGTCCTTGAGTCATCAAAAGTTTCTTAGAGTGGGAGCCATTCCCTGTAAACTTGGCATTGCCTCATCGATATCTTACGAGTTATAATATTCTGACCCCGATGTCATACGTCCTCAAATTTTTGACGCCAACCCCTTAGTGCTCGAGATGTTTTTTTGGCTCTAGAGCCTTTTTGTAAACTTGATGTTGCCTTATTGAGGGCTTAACTTTGAGTTTGAAGCTCTGACCAGGAGGTCATACAGCTTCGAGTTGTTGATGCCAGTCCCCAAGTGTTCGGGAAGTTTTTGGCTTCTGGACCATTTTTGTAACTTGATGTTGCCTTATTGAGGGCTTACGAGTTTAAATCTACAACCCGGAGGTCATACATTTTCGAGTTATTGATGCTAGTTCCCGAGTCTTCGGGACGTTTTTGGCTCTAGAGCCGTTTTTGCAAAAAATACTGAACTCTTTAGAAATGCGAAATGCTTTGATAAAGGGGAAAGTATTCTTAGATTACTTGGTACAAGTATACACATTTTCATTATTAAAGGCTCGGTTATTCTATACTGACATGGTTCATTCGACCGTTTGGACCGGTATATCATTTTCCTATCGAGACCCTATTTAGTGCATCTTGGCTTCTACGAGGAGGTATACTTCCACGGGGGAAGAGGGGGATGCCCCCTAGTATTCTAGGTTGATTGGAAATAAGCCTTTATTACTTGTAGAATCTTCCTTAGGTAGCATATAGATGTTGCCTCGTTAAAAACCGTGTCGGTAAAACCCTTATTGGGATAAAAACCTAATCGAAGGAAAATAGTACAACGTATGCTTTTGGGACCTAATGCCTCCGAGATGGAAAGCTCTTAGGTCGTTTCAATCGAATACCGGCACTCAGCTTAGTATAGAATGTAACTGAAAAAGGGAGATGATCATACCTTAGTGCTGACGGTGCTTCGGACCTTGATATGATTCAATCGTTTGTTGTGAGGACTCAGTATGGTCCTTCATTTTATTTAGTCAGGCGTAGCCGAGAATGTAGTTTGTTATCACTATTCTACTGTTTGCTTATCCTTCAGCTCCTTTGACGGTGGAGGTATTGGTGTCGATGCCATATCATGCACCATAAACATCATTTTTGTTGTATGCTATTCCCTGTAGACGGTTTTTATCCCATCCTTTGTCAGTACTTTCATCATTTGATGGAGGGTGGATGGTAATCATGCACTGTATCCATGGCCTCCCGAACATGGAGTTGTACCTCATGTCTCCTTCGATGACCTAGAATTTAACATTTTGGGTTGTGCCGGCCACGTTGACTGGAAGGGTGATTTCCCTTTTCGTTGTTTTGCTCGCCATGTTGAAACCATTGAGGACTCGAGAGTTGGGCACAATTTGGTCAAGAAGTCCGAGCTACTCTACCACCCTCGACCTGATAATATTGTCCGAGCTGCCTGGATCCACAAGTACACATTTTATTTGAAATATATTTACAAGGAAAAATTACCAGTGCGTCGTTGTGAGGATGAGACAAGGTCTTGATGTCCTCATCACTGAATGTGAGAGCATCCTCAGGTATGTAATCTCGAGTTCTCTTTTCTCTGGCGATGGATATTTTTGTTCTTCTAATCATGGGTTCTTGTGGAGCATCGATGACTCCTAAGATCATGTGGATGACATTTTGTGTCTCATTTGTTTCATTCTTCTTGGTCGCCTCTCCTTCCCGAAACTGAATTTTGGCCTGGTCGCTAAGGAATTCTCGGAGGTGACCTTTGTTGAGTAGTCGGGCTACCTCTTACCGGAGTTGTCGGCAATCTTTGATCATGTGACCGTGTGTGTTATGGAATTCACACACTAAGTTATAGTTCCTTTGTGAAGGATCTGATTGTACAAGCCTTGGACAAATGGTGTCTCTTATTTTATTGATGGTGAATACGATGTCTAAATCATCGATGTTGAAGTTGTATTTCGACAAGCAGGGCGCCTCCGTCGGCCCTGTGTACCTATCGAATCCAGCTCTACTAACAAGTCCTAGAGGATTCTGGACTCGATCCATCCTTCGGTCATAGTGGGGTATGTTCTGCCTTGGGATGTTTCTTCTATCTTCAGTGTATGGTTGGTATCTCTTTTTATTCGGCTTTGACTCCTTTTCTGAAGCCTTCAAGCATATATCGAGCTTGAGGGGACTCCTAGTTGGTCATCTTCGACCCTGATCTTTGATTGGTATCGGTTGTGGACGTCAGACCAAGTCACATCGGGATACTCGACTAAGTTCTGCTTTAGTTGTTTCAAGGATACCGAGCTTTGCTCGTTCAAACCTTGAGTGAAGGCCTGCACCGCCCAGTCGTCGAAGGCCGGTGGTTGTTCTATTCGTTCCATTTGAAAGAGAGATACGAACTCTCAGAGCATATCGTTCTCTCTTTGGTTGATTTTAAAGATGTCAGATTTCCTTGTAGCTACTTTGATGGCACCATCATGTGCCTTTACGAAAGAATCTGCCAGCATGGCAAATGAATCTATCGAGTTTGGGGCTAGGTTGTGATACCACATCATCACCCCTTTTGAACGAGTCTCTCTGAAGGTTTTTAGTAGGACGAACTCGATCTCGTCATCCTTTAGGTCGTTGCCCTTCACTGCATAAGTGTAAGCAGTGACGTGCTCGTTGGGGTCCGAGGTTCTGTTGTATTTCGGAAGGTCGGGCATTCTGATCTTCTTTGGAATGGGTTTTGGGGCCGCTTCTTGTGGGAATGGATTTTTATAAACTTCGTCGAATCTATACCTTTCAGAATCGGAGATGCACCCGGAATTTGATCAACCCTAGAATTGTAGGTCTCTACCTTTTAATCGTTGGCTTCTATCTTCTTCTCACCCGACTCTATCCTCTTTGTGAGGTCTTCGAGCATCTTTATGATGGTGGGGTCGACTACCGACCCGTTGTTTCTTGATCTTTTTGGTACTTGTTCAGCTCGGGGAGCCGATTACGGTGCCATCGTGCTGGGAGTTTTTTAGTGGCTTTGCAGCTGAGCAATCGCCAGCTGTTGTGCTTGTAACATTTCAAAGATGACATGAAGGCTAACCCCTTGTTATTCCTGAGCCGGGTTTTTTTGATCTCCTTGTTGATCTTCCTAGTGTATCCTCCTGTTGGCGTGCGATCTTATTTCGATATGTTGAGCGTTTTATTGCATTCTCAGGGTTTCGTGGTGGTAAACCAACACCTGGAACATCCACACCATTCTCTCCATGGTCCTCAAGATTGTTGTTTTCATGTGGATTTACCGAGTTAGACATTTTTGTCTGAAATCAAAGATCTTGGACAAGAAAAAGTGTGAAAGGTAACTTGCGTTATGGAGTGAACCAGCAAGAAAATAATCACTATTATTTTAAGCCCCATGGTGGGCGCCAAACTGTTTACCTTGAAAATGGTTATTATAATTAGATTTGATTTTGTGGTTCTAAATATATGTGATCTATTTTTATACTAGTTGTTAGGCAATTGATGCTAAGTGAAAACCTAGAAGATAAGATAAGAGCTTGCAGATAGTGTAATAACCAAACTGAATAGTCAGAAATTGGGGGCCTCGAGCTTGCGTATACGGGGCCTCGAGGTCCAGTCGGATTACTTGCTAAAGGAAGTCGAGGAAGGATTAACGATCATGAGTGTTGCGATAGGGGCTCTTTATGATAATTAATGAGAAATAAATGAAAAACAATAAATAGAACACAATGAATATAGGCAATAAATATAAGTAATGAGATCAAGAGAATATGTTAAGTTTAGAGGGAAGAGAGAATATTCTTGTATATTCAATATTGAGTATCATGTGCCCTTACAAAATGACAAGGATCCCCTTTATATATGG